>OX451215.1:102833652-102873859 GCA_949628195.1 Phasia obesa | reverse complement strand
GAACATATGAACTTCCTAGGAATGATTCTTAACACCGTTTAGGTAGCGCTTAGGTAGCTTAGATAGCTGAGGTAGCCGCAAAAGTGAAAAATTTTTGCGACTACCTAAGCGCTACCTAAACGGTGTTAAGAATCATTCCTAGGAAGTTCATTTGTTCTAGAAAGTTGTTTATTTCTGACAAGAGCTACAACTTTGCCTCAGAGAGTATATCAAAATTTCAAACGGTTTGCAAAATATGAGCTTGAGTAAATGATCATTTTTTGCAAAAATGACATCGAGGCCTTTGAGGGCCTCTAAAAAAAAACCTGTAAGACTTTGGGCAAAGCTGGAAGACAGGGGTCTTTTTTTGGTCTTTTGTCACGTAGTGGTGTCCGTATATGGTTATTTTGCCATGACTTAAAAAATTACACAGTGTGTTATTCATGTCTCCCTTTATTTTTTAATTATTTTTCATATTACAGCATAGTACAAAATAACCTGTGTAAATATTAAGTGTCTGCCTATGACGTTTAGAAGAGAAGGTAAAATTACGCAAATTTGCGAAATCTAGGAACACCCTTTTATTTTTAATAATTTATTTCGTTACTTGTTGTTACAGTACATATTGGAAAATATGATATGTATATAATATATATGTATATATATATATATATATATATATATATATATATATATATATATATATATATATATATATATATATATATATATATATCCCCATAAAACATACATGTTTTTTACGTGTATTATGAAATTTATAGGTCACCAATTTAAAATAAAAAAAAAATCGTATCACTATGGTTCCCAAGAATAAAAAGTAAAAAAAAATAAAATTAAAAATTAAAGGGTGACCCCATAGGTAACGTAATTTCACCTTTATTCTTTTGAACTGTTATAGACAAACACTTAAAAGTTGCTCAGAATGTTCGTTATTATGTCTGTTATAATAAGTATAAATATTTAAAATTACAAATTAAAGGGTGTCCCATTAGTTGGTTTAATTTGATATATATATGGCCAAACTGTTGAACCGTTATAGAGAGTCAGTTGAAATTTAAAAAGAACTTGTACTGTTAAGTCCGCTACAAAAACAAATATAAAATATGAATTTGAAAATTAAAGGGTGTCCCAATAGTTAATTGTAAATTGATATAAATGGCCAAACTTTTGAACTGTTATAGACAGATAGTTGAAATTTACAAAGAACCTATATTGGTTAGTTATACAAAAAGTATAAATTTTTAATCTAAAGGGTGTCCCCATTATTGATGTAATTTGACAAACACTTGAAAATTAGACAGAATGTTTACTACTATATCTTCTATAACAACAAGTGTAAATATTTTAAAATTAGAAATTAAAGGGTGTCCCAATAGTTGATGTAATTTGATGTACATGGACACACAGTTCAAAAAATTTGTATGAAAATGTCCTCTATAACAAGTTTTAAATTAAAATTGGAATTTAAAGGGTATCCCAATAGGTGACGTTATTTGATATATATGGCCCTATCTTTTGAACAGTTATTGATAAACACTTAACAATTAGACAGAATGCCCATTACTATGTCTGTTATAATAAGTATAAATATTTAAAATTATAAATTAAGGGATGTCGGAATAGTTTATGTAATTTGAAGTATATGGCCAAACTTTTCAACCGTTACAGACAGATGGTTGAAATTTTCAAAGAGCCTGTATTGCTACGACAGCTATAACAAGTATAAAATTTAAATTCGGAAATTACAGGGTGTAGCAATAGTTAGTGTAATGTTATGTATATAGCCAAACTTTTGAACCGCTGTATACAGGCTGTCGTTTGGTATTGGGATGACCTAAAAAACCAGAACCCCGGGGACTTATGCCCCTATATACTCCGGAAGAAAACCGACTGATATTTGTATTAGATTATGGAATTCCAAAATTAGTTTTTTTTATCTGAATTGACATTTGTGCTACGACATTTAGAAATCCTGCTACAAATCTTCCTCGAATATAACATAATCATTGTATAATTACCGTCTTTAAGAAACATGATTTTAGTTTGTCTGTGTTGAAGTTGATTTTTTTTGCATGAATTACTTATTTAGTATTGAAACAAGCTACATAAGGGTAACAAATTAATTATTAATACTATATAATAGTTACATAAAAATTTTTAAAGTCAGTTCGAATATAACTAGATAAGTTAGATTCCTAGATTTTAAAGCAATTGACAATATAAATAAAACGATTGTTTAAATAACTAGTCTTCTAATATCTTTGATATTAGATCATTCAACAGTAGAACAAAATGATAGCATACCATTAGAATTAAATAATTATTTAGGCAAATGTTTTTAAAATTCAATACGCATTTGCCTTCTTCTGCGCCAGTAGAGCGTTTGTTTTCCTTTAGTGGAATGGTAGACACTAAACGTGAGCATAAAACGTCTTGTTAGACTAACTTCATAATGTTCAATAATGAATTGGTCTCTTTTTTCTTGCACTTGATTTCATGTGTATACAAATATTGTTGTGCTCTTAAATAAAAACATACAATAGCATTTGCTCTTCTTTCAACCAATGCAATATTTGTTGTTGTTTGAAATAAAATTTCAATAGTGAATATTTTGTTTCAATAGTGTCTCTTGATATGAAATACTGTTATAGCAGACAACATTTAGGTAAATGTATGATGTTAAAAGCAAGGGTTTGTACTTTGTATTTTAGTTATTTTATATTAATTTGCGCGTTGAGTGGTTGAAAATAGAAAACTGTAGTAGCTTGAATTTTTTTAACTTTTATTGATGAATAAAAAAATCTAATTTAATTTTTTCTCAGAGATTTTACTCTCAAGAAAATTTAAGTAAATTGAATTAGTGAAGAATATGAAATGCTCAGCATATTTATTGCACTTGATAAAACTATCCGGTCAAATCAGGTGCACTGATTTTTGTACTGTTTGCTCTCTTGTTCTCTGTATTTACTGTTTAGTAATATTCTACTACACATACAATCAATATTTGCGTTTTAAAAACATGCAATACTGTACACTTTTTAACATCTTGCGCTCACGTTTAGTAGACACTCATAGAAGATAAAAAATTTGGCGATAACAGTTTTACTAAGCTTGTTGCAAATAATTTCTTGAATTTTACTTTTTTTTATATATCCATTTTGCTTATTGAAATATAAAAATTTTGTTAAACTAAAAATAAAAAAAATAAATTTTTGAAGTCCTAGATGCTCATACTCGTATATTTATGTTATATAAATTAATTTACTGTTATATAATTATTAATAAATATGAAATAAATTTTATTTTTTTTTTTTTTTGAACGAAGTATTAGTCTTTAAATTAGTGCACAAAAATAATAAGAAATCAAATTGGCCCTCAAATTGAATGCAAAATTTCTTCTTGCAATCAACTTGAGTGAAGAAAAAAAAGTTGCAATATATTGCTGATTGCATTTATTGAAATCAAAATAATTAAATTTTAGTGCAAAGATTTTTAAACTCAATATCACTAATGTTCATTGAGGCTGAAAATTTTGCAATCACCATTAGAAATCAAAAAAATTAATGTAATAATTTTGCAATATCAGTCAGTGTGAGTGAAGATTGCAGAATTAGTGCACTACCCCCAACTATGATATTGTTCTTGGTATAGATAACAAATTTAAATATAATTTGCGTATATTTAAAGTTTCTACCCGTCCCGGTTCAAAAATGTACCTACATACATACATAAATATTTTTCACTTTTGCAAAAGCGTTTTAATTTTTTCAATAGCAGACATAAATTTACTGTATAAATTCACGTTTAAAAAAGGAAAGTCATATTCGCGAAAATTGCATCGCTATTGGAACACCCTTTATTTTTCAGTAATTGTTGTTATAGAGGCCATGGTAATATACTTTCTATAAAAATATCATGTCACTGACGGAACATTTTTTCATTTTTAGTAATTATCATAGTGGCCGTGGCCATGCATCTTCTGTACAACGGGTTACGTGTTTACCTTTTGGGTACGTAACCCTAAAAATAATCTCCAAATATTTGCAAATTTTATTATCAAAAATTTTCTAAAACTAGCATAACCCATATAAACATTTAATATAACCATATAATGTTTATATTAATAATATGGTTTAACTACAGCCATATAATTTAGATTATGGTTGACTCAACCAATTTTTTTGTCTTTGCTGTCATAACTAACGAAATGAAAATGCTCCGGGTGAGGACAAATTATCTTTCGTCAAAACTCGTTTTTGAGTCAATTGGACCTTCTAAGCGAATAATCCGAGTTCTTTGAGCAAAATTCTCAACAAGTTGATGCATGAAATGTCGAGTGTTTCAGATCTTTGGCGTGTCAATTCTCTTGGATTGGGTTGCACACTTTCGGACACATCAGGGCAGTCGTGTTGGTATTAACTGTACTACGACGGGGACAATGAGTGTAATATACTTGCATTAACTTTCAAACACCATTCGCTGTGGGTGGTGCGTCATATTTTGGTTCTCTAAGAAAATCAATATTTTAGATAAAAAATCCGTCAGTGTCAAAATAACACATGATTTAAAGAAATCTATACATATAATAAAACAGTAACTTATTTCCTGTCTGTCTATCTGTATGTATGTCTATCTGTTTTTTTCTTCGCCTTCCCATCACGTAAAAACTACTGGATGGATTTAAACAAAATTTTGTTTTGATTCCAATATATTTTTTTCCAAGAGAATGTGGAGAAAATCAGTGAAAGTACTCCGATTTTTTACCGATTTAAAAGAACTGCATACTTTAAGGCACATTTTATTTTTGAAAGCAGTATATTTTAAGCAATGACCCGCAACAGATGACGCCGTCTTAAAATAATGAGTAACTCATTTCCTGTCTGTCTTTTACAGAGATTTACATTATTTTTTAGAATTTTGGATTTTTTATAAATTTTTGAATTTTATCCAGGGATAAAGTAAATACGTAAAAGTCTTAAAATTTGATGTGGATTACTTTCTAGGCAAAATCGAACAAATTATTGTCGGGACGCACACGACGTGTGTGGGCACAGCTAGTAGTATAATGCTGATATTTTAAATTCTAGTTTTCTTAAATAGTATATTTTAAATATTTGTGTTCATTTTTTAAACAAAATCTTTTATTTCTGGAAATTATGTATTATTTTAATACAAAATTAGTTTGAATTTATTTTTTTACTGCACATATACATATACATTTCACAGTCCTTTAACCCTGACCTTTCAGCTTAAATTTTACGTCGAACAGTGATGTGATCGTGGCCATATAGAGAAAAATCCAATTATGGAAATTAAAAAAATGGCTAATGGCATTTAATAAAAGACACTTTTACTAATAAGCGTAAAAAAAATTAGTTTAAAATAATAATTTTTTCTAAAGATATGGCTCTTCAAAATTGTGGTTTGAAATAACTACAATTTTGTATAAAAAAGGAATAAAAATGAACATGTACTTCGTAGGGTTAAATAACTGAATTTAGTTTTCAAATAAACCAAATTTGTACTAGCTTAGTTGTTGTATTATGTTTTAAGTATATAAACGGTATTTTAATTACATGTTTCGGTAACAGTGTATGCATCATTATAAGAATGATATTAATAAAACAAAACAAAACTTGTTGTAAAAAGCAAACATATAATAGTGAAGAAAAAAATTTTTCAAGTATTACCGGGATATTTTTTCTTTCATTTTATAACAAAAAGTATGTTAAAATATAAAAAAAAATTTAGCTGCGCTTAAGTGCGCCAATTTAAAATATTGTTATTTTTTTAGTGTAGCAAAGTAAACTGTCTAGTGGAAAAAAAAAACTTTCAAATTTATTAATAAAATATATATGGGATGAATGCTGTGATTCCCACGATTCCAGAGGTGGTTTGGGTTTTCATGTGCGGTACACCTACAGAAAATTACACGGCCTTAAATTCGAATTATTTTGATAATTTTTTCACAATTTTTAAGTAACAAAAAATGAGTTAGGAAAAATAAATATCAAGAATTCATTTTTCAATAAAAATGTATGCAATTATATTTCTTTTATTTAGAAATGTAGCAGAAACAATGTAAAACTCCTAAAATTCAAGTATTTATAACAACACTGTAAAAAAATTGTGAAGTTTTTAGCCAAAATACTGTATTTAAAAAAAATAGTCAGCTTCGATGGACCCGAAAAAATAGGCAAAAATTATGTATATACTTAAGTTTAAGGGTATATTGAAAGTGAGGGCGTCCATTTATCTAATTGAAAAAATATAAGTGTCTTGTCTTCGAAATAAATTAAATAATTTTATTTAACTTTTAATTTTCTTTGAATTTATTTTAAAAATATATTTTTTTAACCTAACGTGGGCCTTATCTAAATTGAATAAAATTTGGTCAAATCATTAATAATATCACATCCAATTACTATAAAAAAAATTTCATATGTAATTTTATGACACTTATAAGTTTCAGGATAACCGAGAAGGACACGAATCCTTTCTTCGAATTTTTTAAATTTTAAATTTTGTTACGTTTTGCCAACCTAAATATATGTGCCAAATTTCAGCTCTTTACAATAACTTTCTCTATTTACGACCACTCGTTATATGAAGTCACGACACTGTGCGTCGTTTGTGAAAGTTATAAGCACAAATGCATCTTCCTATTTTTTTATATTTTTAACCAGGTTTTTATGATGTCCATCAAGAGAAAAACCAAAAAAAAAATAATAATAATAAAAACAAAATAACAAAAATACTCTGTAACAGAAGTAAGAGTTAAAATAATGATAGTAGAATGTCATGGTAATTTTTAATTTCCTACTAGTGCTTATTGACTTCTATCAAAAATTGGATAAGTTTGAATTCGATTTGTCGTAGATGTATAAGGAAATATTTATTTTACAAATGCATAACATTAGAAAGAATATTTTTCAAACGTTATTTGAGGAAAATATAAAAATCAATTTTATAATTAATTCTTATTAAAACCAACTTATTTTGTCTATACGATTTTTACGGAATCGCTAAAAATTTAATAATTTCCAAGTAAACAGCTATAAAAATGAATATTGTTTCATCACACAATTTATTTATTTAGTGAAAAAGTTTAATCGAAATATATGGTTGGCACCCAAATCACCTCCAACAACATATCTGCTATTTTCTTTGTAGAACAGTTTCCTCTTTTCATTGATTCATAAAAACCTGAAAATGGCCAATATGTAACTCCTAACTAGTTGAAAATTATCTGGCATATCCCAAATTTTTTACTAAAACTGCTTGACGCTTAAACTACCATTTATGGAGTAAAACAGTAAGTCAAACTCCATATAAAAAAATATATAAAAATTTTGGCATAATTGGCAGGGCAATAAATGATGATTAATTTAGTGCCAGCCTTAAAATAAGGGAATAAAAGATAAGATTACTACAGTTTTCAAAGTAATCCAAAAAATTTTATTACAATTTTACCCGACGTTTCGTCAATAGTTGGTCGACTAAGCTCGAATAAGCCAAATGAATTCCCTAAATTAGTATTTTGGGACCGATTTTAGATATGTTACACACTTCGGATATATCAACTAAGTCCACACATCGACATTTGCTGACGCACTGTTTTTTTAAGCTTTCTCAAAAGCCAATAAATAGGATCCCGATATTTACAGAACCATTTATTTCATTTGAAATTGTGATTACACATGGAGAAAACCCCTACTATATAAAACCAGCTTCTAGGTTATAATTCGTTCCTTAATGGGATATGGTGTTGTGGGTGCGATTTAGAAAACTTAGAAAAAATTCAAAGACGTCAAGAAGAAAGATCACAAAACTAATAAATATAGATACATGCAGTAATGTATTTAAAGAAACTTTAAAAGCTTTCAAATCTTCTGGCCCATAAAACCTTACATGATCGTGGTTAGATATATATATTGTCTTGGAAGAACATCAGAGGGATGACTCGAAAATGATAACAGTAACCGTGAAACATATAATTTTTTATCTATCTGACTCGAGTTAACAAGTCTATTGTTTTTTTACCTATTACACTTAAGATATGAATGATTACTTATCATTATCACTATAAAAACTATAACAGTAACTTCAGTTAATTATGGTATGACCCTTGCATGGGTTTTTGGTCAATATGAAACTTAAGTCTACAAAATTTAATAATGTCATAAATTTAATAATAACTACTCACTGTTTAACATCAAACCAATATACAACAGACTGTAATGGGTTCACAGCAGTGTTGTGATCTGACAACTCTTAAATTATACCGCTCCAATGACAAGGTTGTACCATCTTCAGCATAAATTGTAGCAAAATTTGGTTCGACATTAAAAGTAATGATAATTGACTTTGATTCCTTGAATTACTGTTTTTACAGTAATTATTTACTAACAAATATTTTTCCAAAATACCTACTTTATAAGCAAAATACTTACATTTTAGGAGCCGGTTATTATGCAATTTAAAGTAAGTGCTTGTCACTCAACCAAAGTAACCGGATCTTAATCCGATAGAGTATGCTGGAGTTATATGAAATGATAATTAAAGCGTCATCCCATTACCAAAAAAATTCTTGCGATTTGTCTCTAGAAAGAATAGAATAATATATCAGCCAAATATTCCCGGAAACTAATTGAGGCGATGCAACACCGTTTAAACGTGGTAGTTGAGCAAAAAGGCCTTGTAACTAAATTACCTATTACCTATACATAAAAGCGTTATCAAAGTGAATAAATCAAGTATGTTGCAATTTATTTAGTTCTGGACATGAAAGTACAAATATTTATTATTTTAAGAAAATAAAAAAATTTATTGAATAAGTAAAAAAAGACATTGAGTAAATCTTAAAATTAAATTCATTGAATAAATTTTATATAAAATTATACCAAAAAAATGTACCTCTGATGTGTGAATTGTACCACAAACCCCAACACTGGTTAACAGTAACCTTCATAACTTATTTTAAGCTTTAAAAGAAGTTAATTTTTCAAATGGACTTTTGCGGCAGTTAGTAAAATAAAATCGAAAAGTTTTAACTGCATCAACTAACTCATGCACAAAAGTCAAAACGAATCAAACAAACTTCATGTTTAATTTTCTTTTCTTTCGTTAAATCAGAGAAGTATTAATGGTAAGATTTATTTGTTTCTGCTTTTGTTTAAAAATTGTAAAAAGGGTAAGAATATTTTGTTTTTAATTTGTTAATTCCATTTTATTTTCTTCCACATTGCACATTGGGTTGAACGATAGCCAAAACAGCGATTAATTCATAAAAGCTTTAACGTTTAAATCATATTTTTCGTTTTAATGGGAAATAATCTATACATAAAATAAAACTATCTTTTTCGTAATTTATTTATAGTATATTCAAGGTACTTGAACTAACAATAAGTACTAATATCTTAAATCTAATAATAAAACTATAACAGGACCATTTCTGTACATGAACTAATCGAAATGGAATAGAAAGCAGCATTTTTTTATTTTTTCTCTGTCTGTGTTCGTATCATGTAAAAATTACCAGATGATTCTTAATAAAAGTTTGTGAGGAGGTATTTTATTATCTCGGTTTCAATATAGGATACCTTATTCCCGTAAAAATGTCTTATTTTTAAGAGCAAATACAGAAAAATAGTAAAAGTACGCAATTTCAGCGATTTCAAGATACAAGGTCCAAGGTTCAAGGTAAACTTGACAGCACCTTTTATTTTTCAAAGCCGGATATTTTAAACTCTACAAAAATTTTAAAATTTTATACAAAGCTTTTATTCCTAAGTAATTATAAAGAGATGGGTACTTCTATAAAAAGAAAATACATAAACCATAGATAACACATAGATAGTCAACTAAAACGTCAAAAACCTAAGTCTCTTGTCAAAAAACCTATGTCTAAGAATGTATTGGTAGGCAAAATTGTATAAGTGTTGGTTTAAAAAAAAAAATCCCCACAGCACCTAAACTGAACATAGTTGTATAAAATATTTGTAAAACTAGAATATTTTTTTACATTCAATTTTTGATGTTAAAATTAAATAATTCTTTTGCTTTTTAATAAAAATATGAATTTTGTATTTTTTTAATATATTTATGTGCAAAAAAACGTTAGATTAAATGCTAATTTAAAATATTTATTATATTGATTTGAAAAGTTTCATCCTCTAAAAAAATAAAAAATACAATACTGTGTAGAAATAAATTTCACCAAACATATGTCAACAAAATTAAATTTATTTTTTTAACCGACTTCAAAAAAAGAAGGAGGTTATCAATTCGTCTGAATGTTGCTTTTTTTTTTTAATGTTTGTGCCTTCAGAACTCGGTCATTTCTGAACCGATTTTAAAAATTTTTGCGCCATTAGAAAGGTTATGGCTACAGATTGGTCCCATTTTAAAAACAGTTTAAAAGTTTAAAAATTAAAGGGTGTCCCCATACAACATACATGTTTTTTACGTGTATTATGAAATTTGTAGGTCACCCATTTAAAATTAGAAAAAAGTGCGTATCACTATAGCTCCCAATAACAAAAAGTAATTAAAAAATAAAATTAAAAATTAAAGGGTGACCCCATAGGTGACGTAATTTCACCTTTATGGTCCTATCTTTTGAACCGTTATAGACAAACACTTGAAAGTTGCACAGAATGTTCGTTACTATGTCTGTTATAATAAGTATAAATTTTAAAATTAAAAATTAAAGGGTGTCCCATTAGTTGGTTTATTTTGATATATATATGGCCAAACTTTTGAACCGTTATAGACAGACAGTTGAAATTTACAAAGAACTTGTATTGCTAAGTCCGCTAAAATAACAAGTGTAAAATATGAATTTAAAAATTAAAGGGTGTCCCAATAGTTAATGTAAAAGTGATATATATGGCCAAACTTTTCAACTGTTATAGATAGACAGTTGAAATGTACAAAGAACCTATATTGCTTAGTCCGCTATTACAACAAGTATAAAATTTGGATCTACAAACTAAAGGGTTTCCCCATTATTGATGCATTTTGACCATTATGTCGTCATCTTTGGAACCGTTATAGACAAACACTTGAAAAAGAGACAGAGTGTTCACGACTATGTCTGGTATAACAACAAGTATAAATATTTAAAATTGGAAATTAAAGGGTGTCCCAATAGGTGACGTCCTATATATGACCCTATCTTTTAAATAGTTATTGACAAACACTTAACAATTAGACAGAATGTCCATTACTATGTGTGTTAAAATAAGTTTAAATATTTAAAATTATAAACTACAGGGTGTCGCAATAGTTTATGTAATTTGATGTATATGACCAAACTTTTAAGCCGTTACAGACAGACGGTTGAAATTTACAATGAACCTGTATTGCTACGACCGCTATAACAAGTATAAAATTTGAACTCGGAAATTACAGGGTGTCGCAATAGTTAGTGTAATTTTATGTATATAGCCAAACTTTTTATCCGTTGTATACAGACAGTCGTTTGGCATTGGTTTGACCTGAAAAAGCACAGAACCCTGGGGTCTTGTGCCCCTATATACTCCGGAAGTACTCCTCCCCAGGTAGAAAATCGGCTGATATTTGTTTTAGATTATTGAATTCAAAAATTAGTTTTTTTATCTGAATTGACAGTTTGTGCAATGACATTTAAAAAATCCCGCTACAATCTTCCTCGAATATAATATAATCGTTGTATAATTACCGTCTTAAAGAAACATGATTTTAAGTTTGTCTGTTTTGAAGTCGGTTTTTTTTGCAAGAATTATGTATTAAAAAATTTAAAATACAATAAATTGTTAAATAATTTTTTGTGCAAAAATTCAAAATTGTTTAAATATTTGGAAAGTGCAATAAAATATCGCGTAATAGTGTCTAAATGTGAATAAAAATTTTACTCCCCTAAGTGTGTTGAATTCACACCGTACCCGTATGTGTGAAGACATTTGTAGCCACGTTTTTGACATTTGGAGAGTTGGCCATCTATGTGTTATCTATGACATAAACCGTAACTGAAGCACAATAAAAGTCAGCGGTTTCAAAGTTGGTGTGAATAACTTTCAATGCAAAATCAAACAAAATTATGTCAGGACGTGGCAAGCACAGCTAGTAGGCAGATAAAATTTTAATATTCCGAATGAAAAAAATATATTAATTTTTTAATCTTTATGCGCTTTTTTAGGGTTCTCAGAAAGTGTTAGCTTTTTCGACTTTTTGCCTTGAAACTAAGTACGGTAAAATCATGAATCAAATTGTAATATAAACATATTACATATTAAGAACTTAAAAAATTAAATAAAATAAAAGCAAATTCCGATGGCCTTGAACTGAGATATTCGGATAGGTATGGTCCAGGAAACCTTGTTAGAGGTGGAGAGGTTGATTAATTTATGAACTCCTGTTGTAACTGGCCAATGGCTGTGGAGAAGAAAGAAAAAGAAACTCGAAAGGGGTGGCCGGGTCAGTATATATGGCCTTGAACTGAGATATAGGTATGGACCAGGAAGCCTCGTTAGAGGTGGAGAGGTTGATCCATTTATAAATCCCGGTTGTAACTGGCCAATGGATGTGGAAGAGAAGGAAAAAAAACTCGTAAGGGGTGGCTGGGTCAGACTATACGGCTTTGAACTGAGATATTCCGATAGGTATGGACCAGGATGCCTCGTTAGAGGTGTAGAGGTTGATCCATTTATGAAATCCGGTTGTAACTGGCCAATGGCATTGGAAGAGAAAGACAAAGAAACTCGTAAGGGGTGGGCGGGTAATCTATAAAGATACTCCTGCGGCTATGGAGACTAATGTGAATGATTGGGACACACCTGGTCCTGTGGGCTCAGGTAAATATTTTGCGGAAGCAAACTAAGTACATACCAGCTTAATTCGCATTACTGCAAAGCAGCTTCTGCTGCTGGATATAGCGTTGTTGTAGGAACCTTGTATTGTTAATAATAATAAATTCAAGAGCATGTTTCACAGACTGATGAAAAAAACAGGTCATGTATTGTGGTGCGGCATGGCGTATAAGCAGTACCTATGATACATATCTGCTCATCGGTTCTTAAGGTGGTAATCATTGGCAGTGGATCGGGATCATTTCTTATTGCCTCAGCATATCTTCCCTATGAGACTTCAGGTCCACATCCGTCATATGAGGCGGAAAACCTGCTCAGTTTCTGTAAGAACTGAGGTATGGTGTGGACCAGCACACCGTATAATGAAAGATGTGATTTGCTGGTACTAAACAGGGGGTAGAATTCACCTTTGTTGAATCACGATGTGCAAAGGTGATCAATATCACCCTGTGTAGAGTAACCATGTCTGAACACAGACCTATCCAGTTCGAGATTCTGTATGACAGAAGACGGAAAAGTTGCGCATATGCATAAGAATACCGAAGATAACTAATCATGCCAGTTATAAGAAGTATCTTTCGGAATATATGGTCAGTGCTCCATTCCGAACACCTTGTAATACAGACGAAATCCCTTGATAGTAGTGGATAAGGTAGATCCGACAACCTCGTGGAACGGAGAATTCTAATCCATGAAAAAGGACACAAGTTACATGAAGGCGAGAGATTTAAACTTATGGGATGCGTACCCGGAAAATAAAACGAACTCAAGAGAACGATACGTCTTCGAAAAAGGAGTACGTGATACATGACAGCATCTAAAGACCTTGTCTCCAAGATTGAACTTATTGGCAATAGCGATGGTCAAATGACTAAGACCGTGAAGGAAACATTTTCGTTTCAAACCGGGTAAAAGGGTCTATGCGGAAGATAAGTCCTTCAGGCCAGTAAGCCTTACATATTTTTTATTGAAGACAATGGATAGGGTGCTGGTCGACTTCCTTAAGAACCCACGCTGACGCTCAAGGGCCTGAGTAGTCATCAACATGCTTATAGAGGAGGTGATCTACTGATACCGCTCTGCATGAACTGGTCAGAGTCGCGAAAATACTGTATTGTCCGACTTTATGGATATTGAGGGTGCCTTTGATAAAATCTCCCTCTCGAAGTTCAAAATGCTCTTGCTGAGCATGGTGTTGAACACACTTCTGGGTTAAAACATATGAAATCAACCGAAAATATTAACATTTCTGACCTCATCACCTCCAAATTTGATAAGATTTTGTACACATGATCTATGGATCGGCACAATAATATTTGCCAACTTTCAGGCATATAGCCTTCCAACCTTCAGAATTATGGCCATTCCAAGTTGGCAAAAATCAATAAAAATGCACTCAGATGCCTTAACACAATTTTTAATATCTCGAAAAGTATTCATTGTACGTTAATAATGAAGGGCTCATTTTACAGACAAAAGCATGCGCCATTCAAATAAATTTTTTTTGGAATTTTCGATCAAGGATAATATAAATAAAAAAAGGACTAAAATTTCCAAAGGATATATCTCGAAAATCAATATTTTTAAAAATCTCAAAAAAATACATGTTAATTCTTATTATGTTTTTTACAAGCCTGCAAAATTTCAATGTGGAGTCTTTATTACAACATGAGTTATTAAGAAAAAAGCAGGCGAAGGTTTATGTTTTGAAAAAATAAAATTGAAAGAATACAAAAAAGTCGTGCACAATTCATTCGGTATTTAAATAAAAAATATGCCATTCAATTCAACATTTTGCTGTAATCCTTTTAAAAAATCCGGTCACGCTGGGTGCAATAAAAGTTTAAGACAAGTCCAAGAATGGATGCTACAGTATACTAAGGATAAAAACATTACGTTCTCAAATAAAATTTGTGGGACATGTAGAATAAAATTTTCGCATCTGAAAAAATCTAATAAATCTAATTTGGAAGAAGGTTCAGACATAAACGAAAATGTAGATACTTTCGATGACATGCGTCAGGCACAGAAGAAGTTGCTATTTCAAAATTAAACCAATCTTTACCGTATCTGGAACAATCTCCGATAAAAAAGAAGAAGTTACATCAAAAACGGTACAGAGATGCAAAATGCAGGAAAATAACTGATTCGATTCAAGACAAAATTTTCCACCGTTCAGCACAATCAACTTCGCATATGTGCCCACAATCCGAAATAATAGAACAATTAAAAGAAAAGTTTAAAACATTAACAAAAAATAGTGAGAAAATCCAACTGCTAACAATTTTACCAAAAAGCTGGACAATACATAAAATTGAGGAAGAATTCCTGGTTACAAACTATATCGCGCGAAAAGTTAAGCATTTGGTTGAAACAAAGGGTGTGATGAGTACGCCTAACCCAAAACTGGGAAGTCCAATTTCGCCAGTGACAAGCAGTTTAGTAACATCCTTTTATGAATCCGATGACGTCAGCACGTCAGACGTCGTGTCTGTTTTTGAAAATAGTACTAAAGTGAGGAAAAATAAAAGACTTTTGCTTGGAAACTTGAGAGAAATGTACGCCTTTTTCAAGGAACGACATGATGGAATAAAAATAGGTATTTCCAAGTTTTGCCAACTTCGTCCGAGGAATATAATTCTAGCAAATGCGTGTGGATCTCATAACGTGTGTGTTTGTACAAAGCATCAAAATGTGAAGCTGATGGTTGATGCTATTTATAAATTTAAAAAAATTAACTGCTGGTGTTCCGAATTATCACCTTGAATGTTACAAAGATTGTTTGAAACAAAAGACATGCATTCCATCTTCTTCAAAGTGTCACCTACGTAAATGTAACAAGTGTCCATCACCACCTGAATGTATTATTGAGAAAAAAGTTTAAATCGCCACCTGAATGTATTATTGAGAAAAAAGTTTGAAACAACCCGAAGAAAATTACGTATTTTTCAGACGGCAGTGCTGCCCAGTTTAAAAATAAAAAGAACTTTATCAATTTATGTTATCATATGGAAGATTTTGGATGTAATGCTGAGTGGCATTTTTTTGCAACAAGCCATGGAAAAGGCCCAAGTGACGGTCTTGGAGGTACCGTAGAGAGAGAGGAACGTCGAGCTAGTTTACAGCGTCCATTACAAGGTCAAATAACTACTCCAAAACAATTATATGAATGGTGCCTGCAAAATCTTTTGAACTTTAATTTCGAGTTTTTAACTCTAAAAGACCACGAAGAAGAAGCACGGTTCCTTCAAATTCGTTTTAAAGATTTGCGTACTATTCCTGGAACTCAAAAGCTGCATTCCATTGAACCTGTAGATAAAAAAAATTAAAGTCAAGCGTTACTCGGCAGATGCAGATTTTGTAATTGAAATCCTTCAGAAATAATAAATATGCTGCAATAAAGTGTTTAATAATGATAATACATTATGTTGTACTTTTTATTAAAGGCTTAAGCAAAGAAAATTCGAAAAAGTTCCGTTACATTTGATTTGTTCTTCTTTCTGTAGTTTGTCACCTTTTTGTATTTTGGTACATTTCATGAAATACATAAACCTTCGCCTGCTTTTTTCTTAATAACTCATGTTGTAATAAAGACTCCACATTGAAATTTGGCAGACTTGTGCAAAACATAATAAGAATTACCATGTATTTTTTTGAGATTTTTAAAAATATTGATTTTCGAGATATATCCTTTGGAAATTTTAGTCCTTTTATTATTTACATTATCCTTGATCGAAAATTCCAAAAAAAATTTATTTGAATGGCGCATGTATTTGCCTGTAAAATGAGCCCTTCATTATTAACGTACAATGAATACTTTTCGAGATATTAAAAATTGTGTTAAGGCATCTGAGTGCATTTTTATTGATTTTTGCCAAATTGGAATGGCCATAATTCTGAAAGTACGAGAGCTAGGACACTGAAAGTTGGCAAACGCTATTATTATGGTTAACTTTCCCTTCGTACCAAATTTCATCCAATTCAAAATCGGTGCGGTCAACTCATTGGTTGATTTCATATGTTTTTACCCTTCTATAAAATGGATAAACTATGCTTAGGTCTAGAGCTATAAATCTCAAAAGTGTGATTTCTAGAATCCATGGTAGGGTAGTCAGGGGTTGCCCGCAGGGAGGATTGTTGTCCGCTATTGTGGAACATCACCGTTGATGGTCTAGATCAATGTGCGTATGAAGAGCGATGCAATTTGACATAGTTTTAGGCCGAACATCGGGCATAAAAGCATCCTTGACCTAGTTGGTCAGGGAAACACAAATACTGCATCGGACACTCATTGGAGAAGGCGTTATACATCAGCATTTTTACTGATGGTTCAGCTGAGCTGAACTTGACCTGTAGTCTGCGTTTGGGAGAGTAAATCTCCATTTATCAGACAGAATGGATTGGGCTGCTGCACGCGTTGGAGCACCTGCTAGAATGTTGGTTTCATGGCAAAAAGATTCTCATTGCACTTGACTACTAATCAGTTATAAAACACATGAGGAGTTGAACGTGTACTAATACGAGCGAAGGTCCTACAATGGCTGATGTCACTAAACTTGAAAAGATGGAGAGAGGCTACTACATTTAGACAGGAGTGAATGGTGCTCAAAGAGCCCACGAGCAGGAAGGCCAGTAAAGTGCGCAGATATAACAGAAGTACGCAGGTCCGCCCCTATGTTAGTAGGCACCCGGGGCGAGACTGTGATCTGGCCCCCTACACATTTAATTGGTCTAAATCTTCTATATCTATATAAAACAGGATGTGTGTATGTACATACATATGTATATAACGTATGGGCTCCAAAACGGCTAGGCCGATTTTGATGAAATTTCCAGGGATTCTTCAGAATATTCAGGCGGGTGACACTGTGAAGTCTGATTTTTGATTTGTGGTCTGCGGGAGAAGGGGCGAGCCAAAATCCAATTTTCATATTGCACCACCAATGACATATACTTACATATATTTATTTTTTTGCTTTTTTTATTTTATTTTATTTAATCATCAAACTCTTAAATCGGCTATGTAGTTCCGAAGATATTTACAAAAAACCTATGTTAATAATGACCCAACGTCAATTATACCACTGAATTTTTTAATTCATTGGAACCATCCGGAATGCCACCGCATTTACTAACATTAAAGGTTGGATCACCGATAGTTCTTATTCGCAACTTAAACGCACCAACGGAACCAGATTGACCATCAAAAATTGTTCACCAAATTTAATCGAGGCAACAATCATCGGTGGCAGATTCAAAGGCGAAGACGTAATTATTCCACGAATTCCGATGATTTCCAACGATTTACCATTCCAATTCCCTTTGCGTCTTGCCTTTGCTATTACCATCAACAAAGCACAAGGTCAATCATTGACTATTGCTGGCTTAATTTTGGAAAATTCATGTTTTTTACACGGCCAGTTGTATGTGGCTTGCTCCCGAGTTGGCACGCCAAACAATTTATACGTTTTTACATCAAATAACAAAACAAAAAACATTGTCTATCCGTTGGCCTTAAGATGAAGTAATAAATAAATATAATTTCCAATTTGGCTTAAATAAAGCATTTCTCTTTTGATTGAGCCCATATCTACACCGTATGTAAGTTATTCTGTAAAAAAAACTTGATGATAAGTATTCCATGAATTTTTATTTAAAGCCCGTAAAATTTGTTCCCCCTTTTTCTGCACAACGAAGCTGATGTTGTTTACAAAAATATCTTTTTTGGGTAATTTTTGGATAATAATTATCAGCCTTTAATATCAAGGGCCCTTTAAGAATTAACTCATGCTTTTCGGTTTTATTTTAGAATTCTGGCCAAGAGGATGGATCCGAATTTATCAAGCCAACAGTTTTAGGAGAAGAAATTAATATCGTTTTGTCAGATTTATTCTCATTAATATCTTCGTCATTAGAATCTGAATCTGGTATTACTAGTATATCAACTTCATTAAGTGTACTCACGTTTACTGATGACAGCCGAAGAACTAGAAGGAGCAAAATAGGAAGTGAGCTTTGGGACCTTCTTAAAAAGCACTTCAATCGTTGCCTCCTCTTCTCTTACTATTTGAACCTTTGTGCTCCAGACAGTGTTAAAAAATTACTCAGTTCGTAATAATCCTACTGAATGTTTATGGTATGGCAATTGGTAATTTCAAATATATAACGAGTGATTTTTTAAGAGCTTGAGAACTTTTTTTTTAAAAAAAACGCATAATTTGCAAAATCTCATCGGTTCTTTATTTGAAACGTTAGATTGGTCCATGACATTTACTTTTTGAAGATAATTTCATTTAAATGTTGACCGCGGCTGCGCCTTAGGTGGTCCATTCGGAAAGTCCAATTTTGGGCAACTTTTTCGAGCATTTCGGCCGGAATAGCCCGAATTTCTTCGGAAATGTTGTCTTCCAAAGCTGGAATAGTTGCTGGCTTATTTCTGTAGACTTTAGACTTGACGTAGCCCCACAAAAAATAGTCTAAAGGCGTCAAATCGCATGATCTTGGTGGCCAACTTACCGGTCCATTTCTTGAGATGAATTGTTCTCCGAAGTTTTCCCTCAAAATGGCCATAGAATCGAGAGCTGTGTGGCATGTAGCGCCATCTTGTTGAAACCACATGTCAACCAAGTTCAGTTGTTCCATTTTTGGCAACAAAAAGTTTGTTAGCATCGAACGATAGCGATCGCCATTCACCGTAACGTTGCGTCCAACAGCATCTTTGAAAAAATACGGTCCAATGATTCCACCAGCGTACAAACCACACCAAACAGTGCATTTTTCGGGATGCATGGGCAGTTCTTGAACGGCTTCTGGTTGCTCTTCACTCCAAATGCGGCAATTTTGCTTATTTACGTAGCCATTCAACCAGAAATGAGCCTCATCGCTGAACAAAATTTGTCACATTTGAACATTTCGAACCGAACACTGATTTTGGTAATAAAATTCAATGATTTGCAAGCGTTGCTCGTTAGTAAGTCTATTCATGATGAAATGTCAAAGCATACTGAGCATCTTTCTCTTTGGCACCATGTCTGAAATCTCACGTGATCTGTCAAATACTAATGCATGAAAATCCTAACCTCAAAAAAATCACCCATTATAATATTATTGTTTTCGTGTTTTACTTCTTTATTACTTTTTTGTGGGCAATGAAAGAATCAATACTAACTTTTCAATAGCTAGCTGTTTTTAATTCGCACATTCGACGGCGTCATTGGACGGTTCATCGTACTTTTGAAAAACGGTCTTTACACCTGGCAACCATTGAGCCACGAGTGGAGCATACAAAGGTGATCTTCTACAACTTATTGTTGTTTGTTTTAATAGTCATAGATTACATTCGAATTCTTCGTCAAATATTCAATATTCGTGCTCCTATCCATAAAGCCGTCGGCGATATTTCTTTCGCCCTTAGACAGGTTTGCGCCCCCTTTACCCTGCCCTTGGGGCGGCTCTGGAAGTACGTTAAAAGCTGGATAACTGCGTTGGTCATGGAAACTTCAAGTGACATCTGGACAAGGTGAAAATCGAAGAAAATTGTACTTGCAGAAGATGACACTTTTAGAAGTTTGTTAAAAGTGAATGCCATGGGGGACCTGAGCCTTGGAAAAAGCTAGCAATTCCTAGCGACTCCATGATGAGAAAAATGGCCAACAGTAACCAGTCAAGTGTCTGAAATAACCAAAGTCAAGAGAAAAGGCTGGTTGTAGCGCGAGACTCAATGAAAAGAAGGTTGCCGTAAATCGGTTGCCTATAATTATTGTAGACAAAAGGGGGACGAAAAGAGAACCATTAAGGGAGCGGTCTGCGTCGATATGCCCTTACATTAATGATAATAGTACAGTAATTCAACATTTTTTATTTTAATCTATTGAAAATCCTCTTTCTGTTATGATTTGCTTTTATTCTGAAATGAATATGATTTATTTTATAACATCTTCTTTTGAAAATTGAATTTATAGTTTAATCTTCATTATGAACACCATGAACATAAACATTAAAATATAAAGTCTATTGGCTGCAGATACTTATTTAGATGAAGCCAAATCATAAAGAACATACAATTTCATTTCTACGTAGGACGTAAAAAGAAAATGTTATATAAATGAAGAGAAAAATAGCAAAAAATACATAAAATAAAAAAACCATAAAGTTTTTCATGGAAATTTCACTTGAGCGAAACAAATAACATGCAACAACGTCAAAGACAGCAGTAAGTAAATAACAGTGGTTTTGCCATACTAACCACCGTTTCATTAGCCAAGAAAACCAATGCCCAAACCCTGCAGTACCAACAGTCGCAATAACAACAACGACTTCGTCAACATCAGTCTCATCAGCATCATTAACGTCATCATCGACATTTGCAATTTGTATGCTTTTTAACAGAAATACAAAAAAAAAATACTTTTGTGAGGGTCTAACTGACATTTATACAAGTTTGATGGATTTAACCACAAACTTAAATTGAATTTCTTCTGTTATTCCAAGTAATAAGCAAAGTTTAGCATTTAAAAAAAAAATTTTAATTTTTTTTAAATGTTTACAAAAAACTTTACAAGCCATTTTCAAAATAATTTTTTTACAGAGAAATTTTTTAAAAAATTTTTAATAAAATTTTACAAAAAAGTTTCAAAAAATATTTTTACAAAAACTTTTACAAACAGTTTTCGAAAAATTAAAAAAAAATTATATTTCTGCGAAAATGAAAATCATGACTGTAACATAATATATTTTTAATATCAAGAATATATCGTCCCTTAATAAAATAATAGTGTATAATTTTTTCGACATTTCGAGATAATGGAGTTTAAAGTTTTTGCTTTATTAGACATCGGGGAAAACAGTAATATTTCAGAAAATAATCGATGGTTTTAAGTTGTGGTCATTTAAATATGTGGTGGAATAATCAGGCTACTAGTGGATGATATTGTGCTTTAATTGCAAATAAATGATATTTAAAGTACCATGATGTCACTTAGACTATTTTATTTGTTTTACAATATGTATGAAAATCATTATACACTATTTTATTTCTTATGGTATACACTATTTTATTTTAATTGACTCCAAATAATATATTGTTAAAAAATAGTGTATATCAATATACGATTTTATTTTGTTATAAATTATTAAAAATAGTATTTTTCGGTCATCAAAATTTGCACAACTTTTTGTTCAATTAACCGGGGAACCAATTAGCCGATACCCGTTTAATTGAACAGTTTGTTCAATTACAGAAATCACGCATAATTGGAACTGTATACATACATACTAATGAATTAAAAGAAATCGCATACGGTTTTTCCTTAGCAATAAACATATGTTTTCAATTAGTAGAGATGCCACCCAGTGTTTTTCACAAATGATGTCAAATATGTATGTGCAAAAATGCCAGATTATTTTTCAATAATACATAATGCAATTAACCGGGTAAAAGTAGGAGGAAATTTATTTTTGGTGACATGAATTTTGAACCTATTAAGCGGGAAAATCAATTAACCGGGTTCAATTATCCGAGGAAATTTACATGTGTTTTCGTATGCAATATTTTTTTCCCCGATCATGTGGTTCAATTAAGCGTGGAAACCAATTAACCGTAGGGTCAATTAACCGAAAAATACTGTAATAAAAATAGTTAGTAATAAAAATAGTGCGTGCTATTTATACATTAGTTTTCTTTGAAATTTTATTCAGAGTAACAACTCATTAAACCACTTACAATATTACACTATAATACAAATGTTAAAAAAATTATATTCAGGGGTTCTCATACACCAATTCTGTTTTGTTGGAGTCCATGGAAAACGAAAATAGGTTTGGTTTATTTAAGTCACTTCGAAAAGTGGTTTTATAACGGTAAATGTAGAGAAAAACGCGTATTCTTATATTTTCAGATTTAAACAGGCGTAACTTCTTCGTTTTACAACGGATTTCTATAATTTTTAGAAGGTGTGAGTATTATCTTTTCAACAAGATATATATTTTTAAAATCGATTGACAAATGGCTAAGTTACATTGGTTGAAATGTAAAAAAAACGCATTAAAAAACAAAAAGTTTTTTTCACCGGGCTCTAGGCTGCTTATGAGATACCAAACAATATATTATTTTATTAAAGTGAGAAAGGATAATTAGTACGTTTATAACAATAAAATCGGTTAAAAAATGGATGACTTATGCAATTTTTTGTGTTTTAACTTTTGAGTTTTTTATTTAAAAATAACATGTATTTCTTTGCTTTTTATAAACTTCGCTGTCAGTATCACGTTTTAAAGACCAGCAGTAGTTAGAAAGCATGCTGATTTTATTTTTTCCTATATAACGCTGTTCAATTTTAGATATTTCCTGGTGAAATCTTTCACCTTGCTCATCACTCATCCGTCCTAAATTTAATGGAAATCTTTTCAAATGAGCATGTAGATAGTGTAGTCTTATTGTCATTTTGCAACCCATTGCATGGTAGGCAGAAAGCATATTATTTACTATCTGCTCATAATTTTCACTTTTTGTGTTTCCAAGAAAATTTTCGCACACTGAGACAAAACCATTCCATACATTTTTTTCTTCAAGATTCATTTGTTGTATGAAATTGTCATCTTTTACCAATTTTTGTATTTGGGGGCCAATAAAGATACCTGTTGATTACACACAAATTTGTTTTTATTATACATGTGTTCATAATATATTTTTTACCTTCTTTTAATTTTCCGCTCGTAATTCGGGGAAAAATCTGTTCAAGGTATTTGAATGCAGGTCCATTTTTATCAAGGGCTTTCACGAATTGCTTTATTAAGCCCAACTTTATGTGCAACGGAGGTAAAATAATGTCTGTTGGATTTACTAACGGGATATTTATACTATTTTTTTCACCAATAATAGCTGTTGTACGTGGTTTCCAGTCTCTCTGTATATAATGCTTAGAAGAATCTCGGCTGTCCCATTCATAAAAATAGCAGGGATACTTTGTTTTACCACCTTGTAAGCCATGCAAAATTGTTAGTACTTTCAAATCAGCCGCAATTAGCCACTTCTGCGTAGTATAACCTATGGCATTTAGTATTAGAGACACACTATCATATGTTTCTTTGATGTTTGTAGCGTAAGCCAACGGCACTGAAGGGAGCGATCCATCGTTAAGCAAAAGCTCTGCCTTTAAACCTTGAAATAGAAGATAAATATATATAAGTAAAATAAAAGGAACTATATCAAAAGTACTTATATTACTTTTTGTTGAACCATCAATAAATAATCTCCAATCTTGAGGAACATAACTATATCCAAGTTGTTCAAACAATTTATTCACATCATTGCAGTAAGCCAAATCACTAGTTTCATTGCTTTAGTTAAATAGTGATCCAAACAAACTGGTTTCCTCGGTCCTGCGAAATGTAATGTTAACATTTTCTTGCAAATAGTTCCACTGTTTAAGTCTTGAACCTAAAAGTTCGGTTTGTCTTTTCGACAATTCTAAATCCCGAACTAGATCATGGAATTCGCCTTGGGACATAAAGTGTTGGCTTTTAAATTTCCTTTTGGAAGGAGCATATTCTGATTGGGGGCTTACAAAATGGCTTGGAGATGACTTAAACTCAGTTAAATCTTGTGATATTCTTTCTGGAACAACGTCGTTTTTCTGACGCGATACAGTCTTAATTACACTATCAACATTTGCGTATTTCATATGTTGTTTATTTTAAAATAATATCCTCTTGTTTTCGTTAAACAGAAATAGCAATTATTTGGTCTATGCACACGTAGTGGAAGCCAGTTTAACGGTTCGAGAAATGGAAATACAAAAGAGCCATCTGGAAAATGTTTCCAGGATCTTAGTGTTGCGTAACAAGACGAACAACAAACCGATGGTATATACCATTTTCCCTGTTCTAAGGGACGACTAAAATATTCTCCATAACGGGGAATAATATGCTTATTTACCGACACATCTATTTACTGTCGTTTATCCACAAACAATCCACATATAAGACAAAAGTTGTTCCTTTTACTACACATTTTTATGTAAACTTTAATAATAACACTTTGTATTAGTTCACTTATTAAGTACTATATTTGCACCAAAATCACTCCGATGGTTATTGTTCACCTACAAAAATTAAACTGTGCCATTTTCGCAACCGCAGTCTTTTATACCAAATTTTTGGTACTATTGTAGGCAGTATTGGTCTTTACCTGTTCAACCCATTAGTTAAAAAATTAACATTTTTTGTAAATCATAAAAAAAGAAAAGTTTAGATTGTATGTTTTTTAAGTCGGATCTAAACAGGTAAAATGGCTTAATTAGTATGCTATTTTTACTGTATGAAATACTCTTTTTTAAACACTCCCCTTTCTGTACTCAAACAGGTACAATGACATTAATGGGTTATTTAGAATTTGTTTTTAGATTAAATCTTGCTATGGTTGGTGGGTTTTCAGAAAAAATGTGAAGGTCAAAATTGCATAAGTCATTTATTTTAAGAAATTTCTAAATAAAAACCAAAAGGTTAAAACACAAAAAATTGCATAAGTCATCCATTTTTTAACCGATTCTATTGTTATTACCCATTTATGAAAGCTAATTAATTATTCTTTCTCATTATAATAAAAGAATATATTGTCTTGTATCTCATAAGCAGCCTAGAGCCCGGTGATGTTTTTTAATGCGTTTTTTTACATTTCAACCAATGTAACTTAGCCATTTGTCAATCGATTTTAAAAATATATATCTTGTTTAAAAGATAATACTCACACCTTCCAAAAATTGAAAAAAAATAATAGAAATCTGTTGTAAAACGAAGAATTTATGCCTGTTAAAATCTGAAAATATAAGATTACGCGTTTTTCTCTACATTTACCGTTAAAAAACCACTTTTCGAAGTGACTTAAAAAAACCAAACCTATTTTCGTTTTCCATGGACTCCAACAAAACAGAATTGGTGTATGAGAACCCCTAAGTAAATTTGGTGTTTCACAGTGTTATTAATGAAAAATTTCAAACACGCAATTATACGCTAATATTTCAATTCTACTTCCACTTTGTGGAATTTGTAGAATTTCACCAAATTTTTACCAATCAGATAACTTCTTGTTCAATAAGTGTGTAAGCTCATATGCGCTATTTTACTTGAAATTGCCACTCCAAAGTTGTTAAAAGAATAATAAAAGAATAATAATAATGTATACGCATTAATTATACTCCATTTTTGCCTGTAGAAAAAAATACAATTTATGAAAACTTTAACTCATAAAATAGCTTAGAGTAATATACACTATTGTTTGAGAAATAGTTTTCAAATAGTGCCAATTTGTAATCAAAAGCATGATATCCAAAATTTGTGCAAAAAGAATGTAATTCCTCGTGGATCGCAGTCTTCTTTTTTTTTAAATTACAAGGTGGAAAGAAGCGAAATTATTTAGATGAGCCAGATGCAGCAGAGGAAGAGAAAGAAGACGAATTCTAGTTATTTTTGATTTACGCAATGTATTTAATTTGTCATAATTTTTTGTTTATAATAACCCAAATTGGAAAGTAATGAATATGTGCCACTCAATTAACAAAACTATGAGTTAATCACTGTTTTATAATGTTACAAATTGATATTTTTGAGATCAAATATTTTAATAAATTTACCTTATAATTATTGAATAAAACAGTATATACCATACAAAATAAAATAGTGTATCAGATAATCATACGAGTTCCTTTCAAAATAAAATAGCCTATATGGAGGACTTACGCTTCGAATGACATAATTATGGTCTTGAAGGATGCGTAGAATAAAAAAATGGCCAATTTAAAGACAAAAAACGGTATTATGTATTCGTCGAAAAATCCAATATGAAGAATTTTTATTTACCGCAATATTTAGGTTTTAATAGACATCAGATTTGACAAAATTTTAAACTCAATTTTCTCAAAACCCCAAAAAAGTTATACGCTGTTGTTATATTGAGGGGACGATATGTAAATATATAGAGTAACATATTTTTTTAAATGCGTTTGATTTTAAAATATATAAGATCTCTGTTTTAAAACTTAGATGTATTTAACACATATTTATTTATTTATTTTATTTTTGACTACAAACTGTTAAAAATAAAATACAAATGTTTAAATGTAAACGATTACTTTAAAGCCAGTATAGATAGCTACATTGCTACACGACTACCGTTGTGGCGTAAACTTAGGCTAATTTCTATTTTATTCAACAAAAGAAAATGTCACAAAATTGCAAATTACAAATTCATATACAAACAAAAAGTTTTAAAAGAAATATTTATAATTTTTTAAAAAAGTTATTTAATTTTATAAAAGCAAAATAAATATTTCTACAACAATGTCAGAGTTTACGATGTAGTTGTCGTCTTCAATATCATTATAGCAGCTGACAACACGGCGACAATTGTAGCAAACGGAATTTGTTTTCATTTCAACAGAAGAAAATGTCACAAAATTTTAAATTTCAAATTCATATAATTACAAACAAAAGGATTTGAAGGAAATATTTATAATTTTTTTAAAAAGTTATTTAATTTTATAAAAGCAAAATAAGTATTTCTACAACAATGTCAGAGTTTACGATGTAGTTGTCGTCTTCAATATCATTATAGCAGCTGACAACACGGCGACAATTGCAGCCAACGGAATTTGTTTTCATTTTTCTTTAAAGTTTGAATAATGAGTTTTTTCTCATACGACTTATTTTAATTTATGTAAAAAGTCAATATGGATAATGCTGTACATGTTTGTATAAATAAAATCAACGTGGTGAAGGATATAGAAGATTCGGCACCGCCGAATATCGCACTGTTACTTGTTTTTGAATAGCCTTGGCTAAAGAAATTAATTTTGAGGTACATTGAGGATATTGATATATAATTTTAGGAAAAGATTTATTAATAATTTCAATTTAATACTGGAAAACATCTAACTAAATAGCTACCTAAATCCTTTATCCCTGGTTGCTGGATATTTTGTTCAAGTAGATACAAAAATTAGAAAATTTATTTTTACATTTATACATGTACATATGTCTATCATACATGCGACTAATTAATTATATTGAGAAATCAATTTCATTAGCATTGAATTATAAATAATGCTAACCAATTTGTTTTCCTTAATGGTAATGGTTTTCAATGAAAAAGTTTCATTTATTTTTTTTAATAATAAACAAACTCATTACCATTAATCAATTATTAAATTATAAAAAAGCAATATCATTATTGGCTATATTTGCAATCAAATTTTTTAAGGTGATGTTTTAAAGAAGGCTCACCTTCATTCTCTGCTCTCCTATTATGTGGATTTTTTTCATATATAAACAAACAAAAATTAGAAAAAATATAAAAAATTTCTGAGAATTAATTTTTTGTGACAAATTTTTAACCCATTGGAGAATGTGTTGTACGTATTTTCTAAACTTTCATCTGTATGTAAAATACATAGTTCGACTAATAAAATTTCAAATATTCAATATTAAAAACCGCAGAGCACCGCGCAATCATGTTTACCCAACAAATTAAAAATACAATTGAAATGACCTGAGCTCTGATGATTATATCATAACGCTGATATAATGCTAATAAATGAAGTCTACACGAGATGAATTTTCATCACGCTATAAATGTGGACTCCGGGTTATGACCTCACTTTTTTCGTCTTTTCTTAAATTAAGATAGCTAATATAAGAAGAAGAGAAATACTTACATATATAAAATGAAAACAAAAATGTTTTTATTTTTGTTTACTTTCAATGGTGTACCATTTCATTCCACAAAAAGAACGCCAAGATGAAATAATACAATTTAAAATCACTATATTCGACAATAAAACTAATGAATTAGCATCACTGTAACATTTTAAGCTTAAAGCGTAATTTTTAAGCAGCAATTTTTTAGATTATTTTTTTTTCTTTTTGCACTTTTTATCGATAACATGTATAGAAATTTTGACGTTTGGAGATTTTTTTTAACTCTTCGCACTTGGGGGAATTTTTTTTTGCAATATATTTGTTCTGTTATCCAAAATCTTAAAAAGACGAAAAACAGTGAGTTTCATTATGGATTGACTGAAGCACAGTGGTTTGGAAACGATTTGTTGTGGGCATAATTCGTTATCTCTGCGAACAAGAAAAACCCTAGAAAATGTGCATTCCGCTCTGCTGGTGTCTCAAAATTTCATTTTTCCCAATTTTTCTTTAATATTATCACCTAATTTGTAATTTAAATTAATCTTTCTTAAAGAGAATAAAACGAACTTAACAAATTTCATATATATGTAATATAAATAGTTCGACTAATAAAATTTAAATTTTCAAAGTTATAAAAAGTTTAGTTTTATTTAACTCAAATATTAGGATTTTGTTAATATAGGTAGACCTTAAAAATATATATAAAAAATGTGCTTACATGTGTAAATGATCTCTTTTAGTTTCAGCTCGTATAACAACTCGTTCGGCTGATATGCTGATTGTGTGCTCGAACAACTGCGTTTAGACGAGATAAAAATGTAGTAGAAACTCTTGAACTGAACGAAATTGCTAATTTTTATAATTATTTTAGCTCAATTAATAAATAAGCTGCTTAATAATGAGTCATCTCATTGTCGCATCAACCGCCCGATTTCAATTGCAAGCAAATGATGCGAAAATAACTCAGCATATGGATTTCCTTATAGCTATACGCGCATATTTTTAAGCTAGTTGTTGAATCGTTTGTTGCATTTCTGGCAAACATATAAATAAGTCAGTCGAGTGCGGATCAGGATCACAAACGTAGGGTTACGTACTACCTTCAACAACTTTAAAAGTACAAGGTTTTTACGTCTTAGGGGCACCTTTTAATTTTGAATTAGTTTTTATCCTAGATCATAGTCAAGTGTCTATATGTATCGCTTGGAAGAAAAGGCCAAATTCCTAGGAAAATTCCGTTAATTTTTATTAATTATTATTTCCGTTACTTGTTGCTGCAGTAGATATTATAAAATAAGTGTCAGTCTATTACTGTTCAAATATAAATTCGTACAGGCATAATCGTGAGACTATCGAAACACCCTTTAATAACTGTTTTATTTTTTGTACTTATTACAGGGAGCACATTTATACACACACTGTGTAAATTTAAAATTTCAATCATTTTCGCAACACCCTTTATTTTTTATTTTTGTGGACATACCTATGAGCTTTGCACCACTGCAGCTACAGTAACAGCTAACGCTATAAATATAATTAAGCTATAAATATAATAAAATAGTACCTGTCTGCCTGTAATTTTTTGTGTTGGCATCACTTAAAAACTATTGGATAGATTTTCATAAAATTTTGAGCAGGTACCTTAGTATCCTGATTCCAATATAGGATAGAGAAGTAGCAAAATCTAACAAAATATTGCAAGGAAGCTGACGAAGTGACGTGCACAGCTAGTCTTTCATAAAAGTTGTTACCATTATACGACTTAAGAACACTTACATTACCAAACAACTGATATATTTCTCTCCTGTTAATTATAGTTTACATATGAGATAAACTTTTTCAGACACAATCTTCCATTTCTCAATTAATTTTAATTAAATGTCAAAATCTAATCTCATGATGAGGGATTATCGCATAAATTTTTATGTTCGAGTTTTATCCTATTTACAATGATGAGTGTTTGAATTTCATTAAGTACAAAAATAAAATGATAAACTTTACACTTTATTAATGCTGGCAGTAACTTTTTTCTGAAAAAAAAACTTTTACAAACTTTAAGTGAGTTGAACTTAAATTTGGTAACCAAGCGAAAAGTTTGGTTTCATTAAAATCGATTCTCCTGATAATTTACCCAACGATAACTTTTAAATATAAAAAATTAAGAAAATATTGAATTTTTTTTTAATTTTTTTATTTATCGAACATAGTAACAAAGACTTGCAGTTTAACTTGTACTCCATACTAGTCCTACTAGAGACTACGTGATGAGAAAAAAGGCTGTCTGACTAAAGCACGTGAATGAGCACGTGAAAGATTGAAATAAATTACAAATCGGATGCTTTTAATCAATGAGTTCGGAGGGTGGTCGAAAAAGGACCTATTAATGAAGTGGTCTGCTGCGATATTCCACCTACATTAATAATAATAATAAAGATCTTACTCCGTTCTAGTGAACTCAGCCGGAGATTTTGTTGGGAATCAAACCTACAACTCCTATATTAAGAGTAGCAAAGATAAATTATACAGTAACCAAATAATTTATTTCATACCTTTGTTTTTAAAGTTTCAAGTTTTTATGTAATAAATTGTAATAATTACTAAAATTACATAACAAAACACCATATTGGTTTAATATTTATAAAGAAGAAGTTCTCAATATATGCTTAGGTTTGGGTTTCTGCTAATAAACCAATTAATTTGCAGTGCTCTTAAATTCCACCCTCTTTGGATTCTTCTTTTTTCTGTCAACAGCAGTTTGATGTCTGCAGAGCAAATTTGATTGTATCTTGTTTGTTTCCGGGTTATGGTTGCATATTGAACAGCTAATTTAGGGTTTTCATCAAGATCAGCAAGATACAGCTCTACAGCTTTTGGTGTTCCTAAGGTTATGATTTTCGAGCAATGAGCACTGAGATATTTTTTATAAACATTAGCCGAGTGTTTGACGTCGGTAGGAATACAGTCGGTGAAAATATTTCTCGGGGGGTCCATATTGAAAAAATAGTAGGGGAATGATCTGACGATAACTCAAGGGATGCTTCAACTTTAAGTATATATCTTGGAAAGCCCTATGCTATGGCAAAATCAATAACATCATAAATTGTTTGCCTATCTGTAGGCCAATAAGTTGGTTGTCACTAAAAATCACATTTAAGCGCATTTTTGAAATTGCGTCAAACAAGACACGACCCTTCGGAGTGATTGGTCTTGACCCCCAGGACGTGTGTTTTGCATCGTGATCACTAGGTGCAATAAAATGGAGTCCTAATAATTTTAATTTATTACTATCGATTTGTTGACTGGGTTAGATTATTTTCTTCTACAATAATGTGAATCTAAACATACACATTCATTCATAAATTGGAGTAAAATAATATAGAATTTTTACAACATTCAAAAGGTTCTACAAAACTTTTGGGAATAACTTCTTGAGGTAATTTCGCATATAAAAAACACTCTTATAAACGTACTGATGAGTGAAAAAGTATAATCAAGTGTAGTAATTATGTGGTTGTATATTAATAAAAATAAAGTTTTTCACTCCCAAAATACAGTAAGTTAAATAATTTCACATACACACTTCCCTTATAGTGTAGGCTCTTGTTTTCGCCAGTTTTTATTTAGCCAAGGGATAAAGGAAAATAAAGTAAAACATGAATACACACAGCTTTTAATATAAACTTTCATCCAACAAATACAGGCTGTTGCTAACTTAGTTTTACAGAAGTAATAAAGTTTAAAAAGATAAATATTAACTGATTGGTTTATTACCATAGAAATTTTATTAAACATTGAGAACTGAAAACTAGCTAAAAACTTAATTCACTAGTTTAAGTTATGGGCATTATTGGAAAATTAAGATGATGAACGACCATGAATGTAAAGCTGTAGCGTAGGTAGCCCAACATATGTAAAGGCACATTACTAAAGAAACTTAATGCAGGAGTGAAGAAAACAAAACTTTTTGTTAACTATAAATACATAGTAGTGTAAATTTATATTTAAAAGTGTTTATCTTAATGGTGGCTTTATGTTTTTATACCCTTCACCACAGGTGGAAAGGGTATATATAAGTTTGTCATTCTGTGTGTAATTTCTACAATATTCATTTCCGACCCCATAAAGTATATATATATTCTGGATCCTTATACATAGAGAAGTTGATTAAGCGATGTCCGTCTGTCCGTGTGTCCGTCTGTTCGTCTGTCCGTGTGTCCGTCTGTTCGTCTGTCCGTGTTAGTGTGGTAATGTCATTTGCTAAGGCACCAGAAGAGATACAAAAAATTTAAGCACACCAATCTGTCAGGCATGGTTTCGAAAATTTTGGTATTGCAATTCAGCAACATCGGATCATTCCTTTGGAGGCTATGGGCCAAAAACCACGCCCACCTATATTTTTTTACGTTTTTTTTTAATTTTTTTCGGCTTTAATGATTCTGTTTTGCCTTTTTTGTCAAATAAATATTAGATTGCGACAGGTAGATCGCAAGGAGTGCATACAGATCTCGGGGGATCAATAACCCCCTGCGAGGGGCGATTTTTGTTTGTTTTTAGATTGGTAGGGTTTTTCTGCTTTGATTTGTATTAGAGACCTTAATAGAAAGCAATACGCATAGAGATAGCCAATGGACCCACAGGGTACCCACTGATAAATAGGAGCAGGACCCCCCATATGTCAATATGAGGAAATTTTTTTTTGTAAGGATTTCTTTTTGCTTTAGTCTGACCATTCTAACTCAATATAGATTGCAGAAAGGTCCTAAATTTAAAAAAAAATCTCAATAAAATTAAAAAAAAAAAATTTTACAAAAAAATTTACAAAGCATTTTCAAAAAGATAGTTTACAGAAAAATATTTATAGGTAAACGATTATTTTGAAGCCAGCAAAGCTACATGGCTACACGACCACCGTTGTGGCTGTCGTCAACTTAGGCTAATTTCTATTTTATTCAACAAAAGAAAATGTCACAAAATTGTAAATTATAAATTCATATACAAACATAAAGTTTTGGAGGAAATATTTAGTTTTTGAAAAAGTTATTTAATTTTATAAAAGCAAAATAAGTATTTCTGCAACAATGTCAGAGATTACGATGTAGCGTCGGCTTCAATATCATTTGTCTTCTATTTCTTTAACTCATGAATAATGATTTTTTCTTATACGACTTTATTTAAGTAAAGAGTCAACAATATGGATAATGCTGTACATGTCTGTATAAATCAAATCACCGTGGTGAAGGGTATAGAAGATTCGGCACGGCCGAATATAGCACTTTTACTTGTTTTAATTATAATAACGACCACGGAAAATTTGTTTGAAAAATCCATTGTCACACAAAGGTTCTTTATATAAAAACACACGCCTATAAAGAAACCTACGAAACTACTCGTCATAGCACATAGCTAATGAAATCCACGAGTGAACAATAAACGAAACAATAAGATATAATAACAAAAGTTTACTGAATCATTTAGATAAGTTCTGGAATATACGCAAAACTAAGCAGGAATAATAGTTTTATAAATTCCTACATACTTTTATTTAAATTAATCCCTTTTTGCATAACAAATTTCTAGTTGTACATACACCCAGAGAAAAAATGACACCGTCCGTGTACAAAATGATCACATGCGATGTCGGAAGTGTATCTACCACGTTTGTGCTCAAACTGTAAACAAACGTTGTCAATTCGAAAACGAAATATTGACAACGAAGGGTTGTTGAAATGACAATAAACGTGTACACTTTGACACCGTGTTGTTGCCGAAGTGACACCGTTCCGGTGTCGAATTGACACCACACCGCAGTCAAGTTGACACCATACCATTGTCGATTTGTAAATACTTATTATTTTCCAAATTTACCATAATACTAAAACAGATTGTAATAGATTATACATTTTTAAAAACTATTTTATTTACAAAACGTGTTTTTATTACAATTAAAAAATTTTAAATGTATTTATTCAGCAGCATTTTCCAGCATTGAATTTCTTTAATTTTTTTTTTAACAGTGTCTTCAAATCCTAAATTATATCAAAAACAATTGTTTAAGATATTCTATATAAAATATATTGGAATTTCTCTAACCTTGGATAATACTTCCTCGTTTTTGGAGTAATTTGCCGCAGTTTTATCACGTTTTCAACATTGCTCCACCTTAGATTTCACACCATCAATTGTGTCACCATCATTCCAAACCATGAATTTATACTTATAAATATAATAGAAAGTATAACACCATATTACCTCTGTTTTTTTCCAGAAGATCTGTCGAAACTCCACTGTCTCTTTAAAATCCGCAAAAGGTTAAGGTTATTTGTGCTGCTAGAAAAACAAAAGTAAATATTACACTTTGTTCTTTCAAACTGGTTAACTTACATTTTAACTGGTCGAAGTTAATGGTTTCTAATTTTTTTTTCTCATTTTTCATCGTCACTTTCATCATTGGCTATAAAGTAAAAGCTCTTGCCATCAAAACGTCTCCAGTCGTTTGGAGCCAATCTGTAGATAACTCCATTTTGTTATTTAGAAAAAATGCGTCTGCATAAAATAGATGAATTTGTGATAATGAAACATATTTAATAGAACGCTTGGAGTTTGACAACATTAAGTTTTTGAGCACGTTCGTTGACAAGTTGTCAACGTTTTTTTTTTGCAATTTTTATTTATTGTATCTTCAATATAATTGAACTATCAATAATTACTCATATCTTAAGTCTAAAAATATACTTGTTAAGTCCAACCAGTGCTGGACCAAAAAAATGTATGTTTCACGGTTACTGTAATTTGTGGGTTATCCCTCTGATGTACGGATGAGAGAAGCAGTGTCCCTCCTTCTTAGTCGAATGTAACCAGGTTCAGTTAGTATGTTACGGGCCAGTGAATTCGGATGAGTTTCAAGCTTCTTTAAATACCTTATGGCAAGTTTCGCTATTTCTGCTTTAACTGATGCTACGTTTAGATCTTTATGGATGTTCGAATTTTTTATATACCACGGAGCAGATGTAATTATACGAAGAATCTTATTTTGGCGCCTTTGAATTTTTTCTACGTTGGTAGCTGAGGCAGTGCCCCATAATTGAATGCCATAACCACCATATTGGTCGGGTCTTTCGTGAATGCTCAAAAAAGCTGTATCGTCAGCAAATGTTGATGTGTGAACTCGGTTACTAATTGGCATGTCTGAAGTATACAATAAGTATAAAAAGGGCCCCAATATGCTACCTTGGGGAACTCCGGCTTCGATTGGCTGGGGTGAGCTCAAAAAATCTCCTTCTTTCACAATAAATTTTCGTTCGATTAAATAACTATCTAGCAGCTTATATAGGTTTACGGGCAAATTCAGTTTTAGGTTATATATTAGGCCTTCATGCCTTACCTTATCGAATGCTTGAGAAACGTCGATAAAAAGCACAGAGCACTACTTTCTCTCTTCAAATGTCTTCTTAACAACATTGACTAACCTGTGAGTTTGTTCGATCGTACTATGTTTTTCCTGAAACCGAATTGATGGTTTGGAATACATCCTTTGTCGCTTAGAATAGGGTTAAGCTTAGTTATTAACATCATCTCAAACAGCTTTGACATATTTGACAAAAGGCTTATAGGTCTGTATGATTCAATTTTTGTGTGGTCTTTTCCTGGTTTAGGAATCATGGTAACCAAGGACACCTTCCACTCTGTGGGAAAGTACTCAAGACGTAAAATGGCATTCAAAATAAAAAGAACGATTCTGCGAGCTATACGGGGCAACTGAATTAACATCTTGTTACTGGTTTTATCAACGCCAGGGGCTTTTTTGGTGTTTAAATCCGTTATTGCCTTTTCAAGATCACCAAATTCAAATCTTATTGGGACTGCAGCACTAGCCTCGACAACTGGCAACTCAACTATATCAGTCGATATATTTGGGGTAAAAACCTTTTTCAAATGTCCAGCAAATAAATTTCTTTTTTCGATATCACTCCTTGCCCAGCCTCCAGCTGAAGTTCGCAAGGGAGGCTTACATAAGACTGGCCTTTTAAGGTTTCTACAAGCACGCCATAACGAATAATCTGATTGAGGAGTTGCGTCTAGGTTTCCCAAATAGTTTTTCAGGGATGCTACTCTTCGAGATTCCAGCATGTCTCTTAGCCGGTTCGTGCATTCTTTAAGTCTGCTTTTGAGTTGAGGAGATCTCTGTGATTGCCATTCTCTACGAATTTTTCTTTTTTCAGCCAAGAGCCGTTCGATATCTGCAGAATAAATTTGATTGTATCTAGCTAATTGTCGGGTTATTGTTGAATGTTGGGCAGCTGATTTGAGGTTTTGGTCAAAATCAATAAGACTCCGCTCTACGTCTTCAGGTTTTCTTAGCAGGATGTTTTCCGAACAATGAGTACTAAGATACTTTCTATATTTCAACCAATTAATGCTTGTGATAGTCATTGGTGATATGATGTTTTGTTTGTCCTATATATAGACGATAGTGGGTGAATGATCTGAGGATAATTCAAGTGACGCTTCAGCTTTAATCGTTTCCTTGGAATACCCTTAATCACGCCAAAATCAATAACATCCGGTATTTTTTGTCGATCAGTAGGCCAATAGGTGGGTTGTCCACTCGATATCACTTTCAGACGCATTTTGAAATTGTGTCAAACAAAACATGACCTTTTGGAGTTATTAGGCGTGATCCCCAAAACGTATGTTTAGCGTTGTAGTCGCCTGATGCTATGAAACAGGGACCTAGTGATTTGAAGAAATCGCTGTATTGACTCTCTGATATTGGAAACCTAGGAGGTGAATAAATCGAAGAAATAACTAAGTTTTGATGAAATTCTTCAATGCAGATGTTTGTTGCTTGTAGGTAATCTTCACAAAAATCACACAGTAAATAATGTTTGATTCGAGCCTTTTTTGCTGAACAACCACATGCTCTGCCACGGGGGTCTTTGGTGTCATATAAGATATAGCCATTTATTTTAAAAAAGCTATTTGTTGTTAAGTGAGTCTCTGCAACCAGCATGACATCAATTTGTTCCTTCTTAAGGAAGTACTCGAGTTCATTTTTGTGTTGGCGCAAGCCGTTTGCGTTCCAGAAACATATTTTTAAACAGTTCATGGTTTGTTAAGTAACGCCTGCAACATAGTAGATTGCATGCGTACCATTTCTTGCATCATGCTGCTCATAGAGCTCATAAAACTGTTTATCGAATGCACTAATGTCTCGATGCTTGCTTCGAGACGATTAAAATTACCAGATGGTGTTTGTTCTTTAGGATGCGATTGCAAATTAGGAGTAGAATTAGTTGTCGGTGTCGCTAGATGTACTCCAGTATGATTGGTTTTTACCATATCAGCGTATGAAACATGTTGTGTTGTTGGTTGGGCTAACTGAGGATAATGAGCATTTGCTCGATATTGTTGGTGCTTAGCAGGAGTATTTAGTTTTTGAGTGGTTTTCCTTACCATGGAAAAAACTGGACAGCCTCTGTAGTTAGCAGTGTGGTTTCCACCGCAATTGCTACATTTTTTAACTTTCTAATCATCCCTTGCTTTGTCGCATTGGGCGGAACAATGTAGCTCGCCACATACAACGCAAACCAAAGGCAACTTACAGTAAGCCCTAGTATGACCTTATTCTTGACAATTTAGACACTGGACAGGTCCAGGACGGTTATGCGGCTCCTCTACAGTTATTTTACGGTGTAACAGGTATTTCAGATTGTAAATGGGGTGCATTTCGTTCTTCTTCAATCTGATATCTCCAGGTTCCAGTTCAATGCGAAATATCTACACTTTTTAATTTTAAAACCCGCTTTTTTGAGTCCGGCTCTTATTTCAGCTTGTTCAACGTATGAATCTACACCTTTAATGACTACCTGTAGACCTTTGCTACTCTTCAGCTGATAGGTATAAAACTTCTTTTTGCAGTTTTCAAACTCGCATACTGCTTTACGATAACTACTTTCATCAATAAATTGTATTTTTGTCTCATCAATGTTACCACGCTTGATGGGAATTACATAAAATGAGTTCTCGCCAATAATTGTAATTAAATTTTTTATTAAATCGTTCGAATTTTTCTCCCTTAAATAAACTGGAGGTGGTTTGAACGACTTAATTGCCGTTTTATGTACACTTGTTTCACTATCTAAGATATCAAAACGATTATGAGAACTTATTCCGTTAGAGTCCTTGCCTTTATGTACTTTAGACATTGATGCAAGCTGCGAAGATTTAGGGCTTCGACCTCTTTTTAATACCGTAATGTATCTATCCATTCCCACTTGCATCTTAGGTTTTTCTACACTATCCATATTAGTTTTGGTAACAATTTGTACAGTTGTCAACGTGCGTTGCTAATTCGAGCACTTTGCTTTACGTTGAAGGCAGTCGTTGTGATTTCGATCACGTTCGTTAACAAGTTGACAACGCCCGTTGTCAAACAAAACAGAAAACATAAAGGTGTCAAAGTGACCACAATCGTTGTCGATTTTGCAACGTTATTTTTTCCTCAGTGTAAATATCATTCATACCATCAAGGAACAATAATTCCGATATAAGGCCAATTAATCTCAAAAGCCAAAACTTAAATATTTTTTAAAAAGATTCACTTCTCAGATGCCTATAAATCCAATGCTAGATTACTACTAGTACCGCAGTAACTGCATAAACTAATTGTCAAATTAATTGGTAAAAGCTCTAGTGAAAAAAATCATAGTGTATGATAATAAGCCACAGTGTAACCAACGCCCTTTTTCTAATTTTGAAATGCTAAACGAGTATTTGCGATAATTCTTGCAAAAAAAAACCGACTTCAAAACAGATATATGGGCATCAATTCTAAACTAAAAATTTGAAAGGAAGTAATCTGTAAGAACTAGTACCCAAATCAAACAATTTTATACTTATTGCTATAACGGACATAGTAATATACGTTCTGTATATTCAAATGTCTATCCATAATGGTTCAGGAGATAAAGCCATATACGACAAATTACGCCAAATATAAAGGTAACCTTTATTTTTTTTACACTTATTATTACTGACACAGTAATAAAAATTGACGGTCCATAGATAGGGCCATATAGGTTAAATAATATTACCTATTGGGACAACATTAATGTACAGTTTTAAATTAAACACTTATTATAAATGACAGGAGACAGATTCTTTGTAAATTTCAACTGTCTATCTATAACGCTTCAAAAGTTTGACCAAGTGCATAAATTTACATCCACTATTGAGAGACCCTTTAATTTATAATTTTAAATATTTATACATGTTATTATACCGGATATAGCAGTAGAGATTCTCTCTAATTTTCAAGTGTTTGTCTATAACGGTTCAAAAGGTAGGGCCAGTTAGGTGAAATTACATCAATTGTGGGGACACCCTTTAGTTTCCAAATTTAAATGTTATACTTGATGTTATAGCGGACTTAGATATACAGTTTCAATCGTCTCTGTGTTACGGTTTAAAAGTTTTGCTATATATATCAAATTACATCAACTATTGGGACACCCTTTAATTTCTAATTATAAATATTTAATTTCTAATTATAAATATTAGACTTGCTGTCCAATTTTCAAGTGATTGTCTACATTGGTTCAAAGATAGAGCCATATATATTAACGTCACATATGGGGACACCCTTTAATTTTTAAGTTTATCTTTTT
>OX451215.1:102587123-102833452 GCA_949628195.1 Phasia obesa | reverse complement strand
GGTAACTGAGACAATTTCCTTAATGTAGCAAAATTCATCAGCCACCCTGTATTTAAATCAATTAAGAAATTGATTGAATTTTAATTTAAAGCTAATTAAAACCTTTAAGTGGTGCAAAAAATTTTATTTCTCAATTTGAAAAGCACAAGGGGAGAAAGAAAAATTACCTTCTGCACCAATTCGTATAAATCTTTAATTTAATTAAATATTATAAATTTAAAATGCCACCATTAAAATATAAACCAAAGTTTTCCAACAAAACAACGAAAATATATGTATGTATGTATGTATGTGCTTAACTCATTAATGAATAGATGTCTTAAAAAGAGAGCTTTCAAGCAATAAGCATACTTTTTTAAGTAAACAAATTCAAAATATAGCTCTGTTCAGAAACTGCAAATTAGTACTAATTGTTTCTGGAAAAGCGTTCATTAACTCTAAAGCGGCATTTAGATGGTCAATCGCGGCTTGCCAGCGCGGGTTGATGGCAAGCCCACAAGCTCGTCTAAACGTCCAAAATTCGGGTTTGTCAGGCGCGCTGGATGACATTATTACTTCTGACATTATTACTTGTTCTACAAATTAAGATAGATTAGCTTAAACCTTAAACAGCACAATAAGAAAGGATTCACGGTGCATTAAAAGTAAAATACTGAAAACTATTCATGATAGAGAACATATAACTGTGGAGTATATGTATTAAACAGAACTGTTCGAAACTTTAAATTTAAGTTTCTGTATTAATAAAATATTACATACATTCTTACATTTTCCTATTCATTCACACAGTATGAATTAAAGAGATTTAATGAGGCATAACTCTGACCAGATACTAAGAATTCAATATTGCCGAAAGGTGTTCTTTTGCAAAAATAATATAAACAATATTTGTATTTTTCAATAAATTTTTTTAAATAATTGATTAGAAACTGAAGAATAAATAAAAAATATAGTCATGATGTCGTTGTTTATAATTCTCTATAATTCTATTCTATAATAATTCCATTGTCCAAATTCGTTTATTACTCTATTTTCATTGTCGTCTTCCTATAATTCATCAATTAATAAAGCAGCAGCTAAATCATGCGCCATCTTAAATAACAACTGCACTGCTCCGGGTCTGTTGTATAATGATGTTTTGACAATCTTCGCTTGATCATGCAAATGCTAAACACTCTATATCATCAACCCGCGCTGACAAGCCGCGATTGACCATCTAAATGCCGCTTAAGAGAAATAAAATTACTTGCAAGTTTTTGCTAGTAAAATTTTCACTAGCAAGAATTAGTCAAACAGCTGTTCGGGATATTGTGTTCAAAATATCTGTTTTGAAAAATAAACGTTTTAAACGTAAAAAATGTTGATTCAACATTAGAATTTTGGACTGAAGTTAAATGTTATTGTTAAGTTTTTTGTTAAACTATGTATATTGTGAATGATCGCTAATTTCTATTTAAAAAGTTGTGTATGCAATATATGAAATAAAAAAATGTATTCTCTAGTACAACTGAATACAAACATATTTGTTTAGTTTTTTTATTTTTGTTAAGTCTTATAATTTAATTTAATTTTGTTTTCTTTAACCTTTAATTTTAAGACTGTTTTATTGTTATATTTTTAAAACAAAAGTATTATACTTTCTTTGGAAAATTAATTCATTCAAGATTTTAAATAAAAAAGAAATTCTAAAATTGGTGCGTTTTCTCATAAATGGTGCGTTTTTTTCTACACTTTGGTGCGTTTTGAAATTTCAAAGTTGACAACACTGCTAAACAGATCTTATGTTGAGAAAAAAATTATTAGTTTAAATCAAGGCGAATATATACAGATGATTGCTTGGCTACATCAAGTTCAATAATAAAAAATACAACTTGTCAAAAACATTTATAGAAATAAAACAAAAATAATAAAAATTGTTCGGACTGCAATTAAAAATATTGAAAGCCAGTTAATTAACACATACCGAAGAAGTTCCTTCACACCACGTGTCTCTACTTGCACATTTTTGGGAACACTAAACGAAGTACCACTTCCTTAAGAAGTGGTTCATGACAAACAGAACACCAACAAAATATTTTGGAATTTTGTTTTTGGATTTAACAAAAAAGCTATGATTTTTTACACTTGCACTTTTGCACTTCAATTTGCACCAAACACTGAACTCCGCTTATGTATATTGTTATAACACTTCCTTAACTTTTTTCAAAATTTTGTCTATTTTTATTGAAACTTCGGCACAATAAACAATTCAAAACATTTTTAAATTTAATCTCAAAATTATTTTCGTCATTTAATTTCTTGAGATTTGTAAATTAAACAGATGATGAGAATTTTCGCCGGTGCAATCACCTGTTTATATTCGCCTTGATATAAATAGTATTTTTTTATTTGTTAGAGTTTAGAAAAAGCCAACAATGCAGCAAATTGGAAGGTCCATAATTATTAAATGACTAAAAAGAAATTTTAAGACAGCTATCATTTCTTCTACAACTATTTATTGTTGCACAGAACCTATACAAATTATTTGTCTGTGTGTACGTACAGTGAGGTGCACAATTGAGTACAAGTTTGTACTTTGAGCGCTATTTATGCTATAGAAATAAAATAAACAAATATTGTAAAATTTTAAGTATCAATTTCTAAGAAAAATAATAAAGAAAACAAAAACAACTCCAATGTACTCAATTACATAGCCGTTTAATTTGTAAGAAATCATTTGCGTGATTTGGCTTACTCTCCAATAATTTCTGTACAATTTCTTTTGAATATTCTTCCATTCATTATGGATCCGCTGACAATGCTCGTCCAAATTGATAGGGGTGATTAGTACTGTCTCTTCACGACTGACAACAAATTCTCAATCGGATTGGGGTTGGGACTTTGCTTGCCACTGCATTAATTGAAAATTTTACTCACCAAGCCATTCTTTCACGATTTTGGACGTGTGTTTTGGATCACCATCCTGCTGAAACATTACATCTTCTGCAGGATAGGCGCTCTTATCGGGAAGATGAGTAGGAAAAATCCTCAAATAGACTTTCTTCATTATATTATCAATTTTTTACAGTGGTCCAAGGTCCCACCACGTAAAGCAACCCCATACCATGACGTTTCCTCCACGGTGCTTCACATAGCGCCTTCGAATTTTTTCACCAGGACGGCGCCAGCAATATTGTTTACCGTCGGATTGGAAACGGTTGAATTTGGATTCGTCTGACCAGATCACAAGTTTCCAGTCGTCCACTGTCTAAGTTTTGTGCTCTTTGGCAAATTTTAAGCCTGCCTTTACGATTTTTTCCGACAGTGCAGGTTTTTGTTTTCTTACTGCTGAATAGAGCCAATGTCGCGAAGGGCTCTACATGCCGTCCACCGACTAACTGGGTTTCCGATTGCTAATGAAGCATCTTTTGGTGTTAAAAACTTATCTCTTTTTTCTTATCATTAGACGTGCGTACGCATTAGTTAGAAGTTTTTTACGACCCCTAACTTGAGGCTTGGGAACAACGGAACATGGTTTTTGTACCCTTATGATCACTGATTAACTCACTTTAAGTTCTTTTGCAATTTCCCGGGTATAACAGCCTCTTTCAGTCAGTCCGGATTGGTGGATTTTGAAAGTTACTTCATTATTTATTATTGTTAGGTATTTATTTGATTTTTATTCAAAAATTTGCACAATGTTTTTACCATACGTGAGATTTAAATATTTATTTAAATATTAAATAATTTTTCATTTCTCTTCTTTAAATTCTTCATAAAACGTAGAGGTGCAAAATTGAGTACATAAGAGTTATTTTGGTTTTTTTCGTTTTTTTCTTGTTGCTTGATGCATTTTGTTACATATTTTATATAATTTTATTAAGTACTAGATACTTAATAAACGACAAGAAAAATTTTTGGATTTGCTTTATAACTTTTATATTTATGAAAAAAAGGTGCTCAAAGTACAAACATTTACTCATTTGTGCACCTCACTGTATGTCCCTCATACTAAACAAGAATATTAAAACATTTACATACGTTTATATGTGCATTACATTATATAATTTTAAGGGCACATACATACATATACAAGTAGAGTAGAATACAAACATATTTAAATGCTGAATATACTAATATAGGCAAACTTTATTCTTAACACCGAAATTCACACATCAATAAAAGCAATAAAATAAAATACACAAAAGAAAAGAATAGGAAAATATTTAAGAAAATTTAAAAAACTGTATCCTCGGGAAATGAAAATCGATAACGTTATAAAACATGAAATAGGAAATCTAAAATCCATAAATATACACAACATATGCACGTCAATATCCTTTGAACCCAACTATTTTCTTTTTGTATCTTTTATCGCATCAAAATACGCAAAAAATATATGTGAATGTGTGTAAAGTATATAACTTTAGAGTGGTTCAAATATTTGAATAAATTACTTTGATTGTCGAAAAAAAAATGTCAAGTGCTCTTAAAGGCGCTTAAAACAACGTCACATGGGAAAAATATTAAATTAAGGTCAATAAAAATTGCGAAGAATAACATTCCATTAATACGAGCAGACACATTGATCTGGTTTTCAACCATTCATAACTTTATTTTTCTTCATCACAAAATAATGAAACATTTAAGGAAAATAATCTACATACAGGTTATGGTATTGGTAAATTTCAAAAGCTTTAGAATAAGGACTTGCTGGGATAAGAAGGTGTAAAAATTGCATATTTAGGATATACTCACTAACTTACTGAAGGCCTGACTCACTAATTAATATTTGTGGGGTACTTCCCTACAGCTAGAAAGTTGAAATATGATTTACAAGTAGGCAGTGCGTCGACCATTTGAACTTAAAAATTATGGATGAAAAGGATAAAGGATAAATAGGGAAAAGGAGTCGGATCCACACAGAAACATAAATGTAATAATAAGGCCATGCTCCTTACTAAAAATTACGGCCATTAAAAAACTGATCAAATTGAGAACCACGTTCAATAATTGTTTTGTACCAAGCACGATCTTGTTTTTCTCATTGGTCTCAGTAATGCTTTTGTGCAGATAATTTTCACCCTCTTTACAAAATCTGAATAATCTGATATTTTGAACATGAATCAAGAACCGATGACCATATAATGATTTCATAAATTCAACTAAATGTTCTGATCATCACTGCCACAAAAAAAAAATGTTTTTCCTTAAAAACTACTAAAATTTAATTCTACAATGTTTAATTAAAATATTAAGTGAATAACATTACGATTTATTTACTAAAATATTGAAACATATAGTTAGTATTAAAACAAATTTATTTAATAATTCATTTTTGATTAGTTTAAAGAGAAATAAAACAAGTTAGAGTGCTATGTTCGGCCGTGCCGAATCTTATATACCCTTCACCACGGTGATTTTATTTATGCATATTTTAGGTATATATGTTTATATATAAACGTAGTGATAAGTAGTGAACGTAGTGATAGCTCTCAATTAGCTATTGGTTCCACACTGGAATCAACACCACCTCGGAACCAATAAAAAAAATCCTCAAATTGACCATTGGCTACCTCTATGTGTATTGATTTCTATAAAGGCCTTTAATACAAATCAAAGCAGAAAAACCCTACCAACCCAAAAACAAACAAAAATCGTCCCTCGCTGGGGGATACTGATCTCCCGAGATCTGTATGCACTCCTTGCGATCTACCGGTTGCGGTCTAATATTTATTTGACAAAAAAAGCAAAAAAGAATCATTAAGCCGAAAAAAAACATAAAAAAACCTTAAAAAAGTTTAGGTGGGCGTGGTTTTTGGACCGCAGCCTTCAAAGGAATGATTCGATGTTGCTGAATTGTAATCCCAAAATTTTCGAAACTATGCCTGACAGATTAGTGTGCTTAATTTTTTTGTATCTCTTCTGGTGCCTTGGTAAATGACATTTCAACCCGAACACGGACAGACGGAAAGTTAAAAGAATTAATTTTGGGCGTCAAATCAATGGACTTCCAACGATGTGCTGCGAATTATGTGCTTTCAAAACTAAATTCAATTTTGCAAGACTTTGATATAGAAAGCATGAGAAATATTACCTTTGTTACTGACAGGGAATCAAATATTGTGAAGGCTCTCAATGAACAAAATCGCATTAATTGTGCAAACCACTTGCTAAATAATGTTTTGGATTCGGGTTTTAAAAACACACCAGTTTTAAAGCCTGAAGCCTGCAAAAAGTTGATTTAATATTTCAAGAAAACATCGTTGCAGCACATGTTACCAACTTCGCTTAAGAATTATTGCGTGACACGCAAGAAAGAAATACTTTCTTAAAGAAATACTTTCTTCAAACAATGAAACGCAAAGAATTTCTGACGTCAATTTAACGCAGATATTATTAGCAGAAAACTACAAGGAGTTAATTACGTAACCATTAATTATGTCTACTTAAAGATTGGTAGTATTGGTACTATTTGTAAAGAAAATACCTCAGACATTGAAGTAATAAAAGCTTTGAAGAGAAACATTTTAAAAGAAATGGAAAACATGTACATTGCCAATTTACACCGCTTGTTTTCTGTATCCCCCAACCAATTCTTGCCTAAATGAAACCAAGTTGAATGAAGTGAAAGAATTTTGTGTTTCCGAAATTACGAAGTCTTTTTCAACTTCTCCAACTCCAACTCATTCTACAACATTTGAAGAACCACCACAAGATTTTCAATTATTTTTCTCCAATTTAACTCAACCAATAAATCCAGTCGCTACGGAAAGTATATCGGATGAAGTGAATCGTTACAGTCATTCGAAAGTGAATATTGATATGAACTTTGATGTTTTGCTATGGTGGCAAAACCATAGTTCGCAATACCGTCATTTACACAAACTTGCACAACAAATTTTAAGTATTCCTGCAAGTAGTGCGGCTTCCGAGCGCACGTTTTCAACTTCAGGTAACATATTAACAGAAAAGCGTAACCGCGTTGGTCCGAAAACTGTAAATAATTTACTTTTCCTGAATTCAGTTTATAAATATGACTAATACAAAGTGGCGAAAAAGTAATCCTCCTATCAGAAAATGCTCTAAATTTTGCGATTGGCCCCTAATGTCGATTCTGTTTTGACATTTGTGTAGTAAACACTTGCGAAATACACGTTAATAAACAACGTTACGCTACACTGCTCCAGAACGCGGAAAAAACTTCGGAAGGTTATTTTTGCGCCACCCTGTATAAGTATAATTTTATTTACTTTTTTATTTAATTTAGTTTTATTATTTTTGTAATAAGTGTATATAAATTAAATTATTAATTATTTGAAGGCCTAGATACTCCTACTCGTAATCATTATTAAATAAATAAATGACAATATAATAATTTTTCTCATTAAAATAAAAATCTTCTGTAAAACTATACATATTTGTCAGCAGCTTCTTTTACGAACCACTCAAAACACAAACTATTTCATTGCTTTTTTGAATCATGGAAATAAACAGAAATTGAAAGCAGTGACAAGCATATGTTAACAACAGTCTCATTGATAAGAGTCATGCATTAACAGCATTCATTTTTAATCGACTTCAAAAAAAGAAGGAGGTTATCTATTCGTCTGAATGTTGCTTTTTTTATGTTTGTGCCCGCAGAACTCAGTCATTTCTGAACCGATTTTAAAATTTTTTTCTTTATTAGAAAGGAAATGCTTACCGATTGGTCCCATTTTAAAAGAAGTTCACAATTTTGAATATTAAAGGGTGTCCCCATACAACATACGTGTTTTTTACGTGTATTATGAACCGTAAAGAGCACCCTTTCAAAATTTTAAAAAACTGCATATCACTATAGCTGCAAATAACAAAAATTAATAAAAACATAAACTTAAAAATTAAAGGGTGTCCCCATATGTGACGTCAATTTAAATATATGAACCATTTGAACCATTGTAGACAATCACTTGAAAATTGGACAGAATGTCCAATATTTATAATCGGAAATTAAATATTTATAATTAGAAGTTAAAGGGTGTCCCAATAGTTGATATAATTTGATGTATATTGCAAAACTTTTGAACCGCAACAGAGAGACGGTTGAAATTTACAAAAACCTGTATATCTAAGTTCTTTATAACATCAAGTATATAATTTAAATTTGGAAACTAAAGGGTGTCCCCATAATTGATAAAATTTTACCTATATAGCCCTATCTTTTGAACCGTTATAGACAAACACAAATTAGACAGAATCTCCATTACTATGTCCCATATAATAACATTTAAAAATATTTAAAGTTATAAAGGGTGTCTCAAGAGTTAATGCAAATTGATGTATATGGCCAAACTTTTGAGCCGTTTTAGACAGACATTTGAAATTTAAAAAGGATCTGTCCTTTAAAATAAGTGTTTAATTTAAAATTGTACATTAAAGGGTGTCCCCTAGGTGATATTGTTTAACCTATATGGCCATATCTTTGGAAGTGTTACTTTTTATTGCTGTGTCAGTAATAATAAGTGTAAAAAAATAAAGGGTGTCCTCATATCTGAGGTAATTTGTCGTATATGGCTTTATCTGCTGAACCGTTATGAATAGACATTTGAATGTACAGAACGCATATTACTATGTCCGTTAGAGCAGCTAGTATAAAAGTATTTGATTTGAGTACTATTTCTTACAGATTACTTCCTTTTAAATTTTAAGTTAAGAATTGCACATATATTTGTTTTGTAGTCGGTTTTTTTGCAAGAATTATTTTAATGTTAAGTGCTAGCTCAATACTCATTTTAGAAATGCACCAGAGAATGACAAAAGTATCATTTTTAGTACTTATTAAGTATTTGAGGCAAAACATGTATAAATGTGTATAGCTACAGCTCAAACAACATACCATACACACATACTCATATCAATTCAACTTAAATAACTACAAGTATAGGCAGAGAATAAGTGTTCGCATACTTGTTCATTATTTTTCGCAATACAACCAAGTATAAGTAAAAGTTGGATAAAGTATTGTCTATACCCATACTTGTAAGTATAGAGTGGGAATAAGTACAAGTATGTAAATACTCTAAGTATACTTAGAGTATTTTATAAATATATCTAACTATATGTATTACTTGTTTCACAAATTAAAAATACGTTCATTCCTTCATCCTAATTATTTTTGTTTTCCATACTTGACCAATGTTCGGTTATAAACAAAATATTACCAAACATCATACACCGTTTTATACATACAATTCCTAAAAATAGTTGTGTTACTTATAAGAATACTTAGAGTATTATAACTACTTTTCCATACTTGTAAGTATTAGGTAGTTATAAGTATGGGTATGACAGATACCCATCACATTATCTACCTACAACCAGTTGTACTCATACATGCATTACGTATACACTTTTAAGTTCGTTGTGTATAAATAATGTTTGTTATAAGTATTGAGTACCACCCATACTTATTTCACTGCAAATGCGTATATGTAGGTATTTTCTGTGTTATAACTATTGGTATAACTAATACCCAAAAATATGTGTAAATACTTAACTAAACTGATTTAATAAGTACTTTTTGCACTCCATGCGATCTACTGGTCGCGGTCTAAATTATTAAACTAAAAAAGCAAAAGAAAATCATTACAACCAAAAAAAATAAAAAAGGACCTGAAAAAAATGTTAAAAAATTTAGGTACGCTTGGTTTTTAGCCTGGGCCTCGGATTGAGTGGTTTGATGCTGCTGACTTTCTTTAGCGAAATTTTCGAAGCTCTGGCTGGTAGATTGGTGTGCTTAAATTTTTTGTATATCTTCGGGTGCCTTGGACTGACGGACAGGCTGACAGACGGATCTAGAATATATATATTTTATGGAGTTTGAAATTAATATTGTAGAAATTACACACGGAATGACAAACTTATATATATATATATCCTGCTGTGAAGGTATAAAAAGCTATAAGAGTTATCATTTACAAACAATATTAGAATACGAGAGCCGTTTTATTTTTTCTACTCTCCTACACAAGATAATTATTGTTTCTTAATTTGCAGAGAACACTATCTGTGAAGCTTCTGCTTTGTGGGCAGACAAAAACCAGAGTTTTTAGCGGGATTTGAGAAACTGCAACCCCCAGACTAATAGAATAGCGCACTACCATTCAGTCTATGGAAGCACTCACTCTTGATCGCAAACTATAATAGTATTTAAACCAGCAACATCAGTCAAAGCCAGCCAGCAGCAGGTTATTTTAAATTTATTTATAAAAAGAATTATCTAAAACATTAAGTAAATATTAAGTAAGTTATTATGTAATGTAATTTAATTAGTCGAACTTTTTATTAACATATAAATAAAAGTGTTAAAGTTAGGCTTAATTTCTAGGTGACTAAAAATAATATGTATTTAAATACAAGTTTATATAAATTAGGTAATTAAATTTTTTAAAGAAAAATGAGAACAGATTTCTTTGTTTAAAGTAAATTTTCAGAGTTTGTCACTCTGAACTGTCAAACCATAACTATCGATATCGATAGTACTCCATAAGCAAAAAAAAAAACTGTTTTATATAATTTTATTTTAATTTAAAAAATATTTTTAATGAGACATACAAAATAAATTTAATTAAAATGCTAAACTCGCTAAAATTTAAAAAATGTCTCCAATATATATAGATACAATTTTTAACTAAAGATATAAAAAATAATTTGGTTCATATAATAAATGGATATTTTAGAATTGTAGTTTTCTTATAACACAAATATGCTAAAAACAATTCCTTAATTCAGTTTTAAATGATGACCACAATTAATGAAAAATAGCCACAAAATCACCAACTTTTTTAAAAATCGTTCCCAAACCAAAAAGTTATTTCGCCAAATAAAAAAGTGGCATATCTGACATCACTCTTATCAGCATAAATCCAAACACTTGTGTTATTTAATTCCTAAAGGTATACTATACTTTTTTTTATGCAATTAAAAATATATAATGTTTGCCAGATATTTACTTATATTCAATTATATTCTTAAATACAAATGTTTTTAAAATTAGAAACTTTTAATGTACAAAACCATAGATAACACATAGATGGCCAACTCTCCAAATGTCAAAAACGTGGCTACAAATGTCTTCACACATACGGGTACGGTGTGAATTCAACACACTTAGGGGAGTAAAATTTTTATTCACATTTAGTCACTATTACTCGATTTTCCATTGCACTTTCCAAATATTTAAACAATTTTGAATTTTTGCACAAAAAATTATTTAACAATTTATTGTATTTTAAATTTTTTAATACAAAATGAATTTAGTTTTGTTGACATTTCTTTGGTGAAATTTATTTCTACACAGTATTGTATTTTTTTGTCTTTTAGGGGATAATAATTTTCAAATCAATATAATAAATATTTAAAATTAGCATTCAATCTAACGTTTTTCGCACATAAATATATTAGAAAAATACGAAATTCATATTTTTATTAAAAAGCAAAATAATTATTTAATTTTAACATCTAAAATTGAATGTAAAAAAATATTCTGTTTTTACAAAATATTTAATACAACTATGTGCAGTTTAGGTGCTGTGGGGAATTTTTTTTTAAATCCAACACTTATACAATTTTGTCTACCAATACATTCTTAGACTTAGGTTTTTTGACAAGAGACTTAGGTTTTTGACGTTTCAGTTGACTATCTATGTGTTATCTATGTACAAAACTCGAATATAAGTCTAGGAGTCTTAAAAAAATTTGTTCAAATATGTATAGCAGCCTGTAATTTAATAGCAGTGAACATTTATGATTTTCTATTAAAACAAAACAAGATTTAAAATAAAAACAATAATTTTAATTATTTTTAAACCAATATGTTGTATACACATTAGTTGCGATCCCGTACTTTTTGTGGAAAGTTCGGTAAAATGAGAGAAAACAAAAATAAACTCTCTTAAGCCTGGTACTCTGTTCAGTTTTTCATGCGAAATGCTGTCAAATTACATACATAAAAAATTTCTATGAAAAAGTCATGAAAAAATGTTGCAGAAGTAGAACTCTGTTTTTGCTGTGGAAAAACATTGAAATGTTTCTGGTAACATTTTACAAAGCTGTGAAATAAAGCAAAGGGGCATTATTTCATGTGGAATTTTTCAAACAACAGCTGATCGCTTGGCTTTTGTTAACATTTCTAAAACAATGTGGTATACCTAAACACAATATATCCTAAAATTCCTTCAAATCGCGAGATAGACACCACATTTTGAATGTCATATTTTCCTTGTGAAATAATAAATGTTGCTCAACATTTTTCACAAATTCGAACAGAGTACTATGCTGTAGAGACAAAAAATGCTCGAAAGTACGGGAACCAGTGTTAACACCGGGAATTTTGAAAAAGTAGCACAAAAAGTCGTTTTATCAAAATAAAGTCGCACAAAAAAGTAGTTTTTCCAAAAAAAAGTCGCACACTTTTTTTAACGTTTTTTTTATTTAAACAAAACAAAAATAAAAAAAAGTAATTAACAATTCAAACACAATAAAAAACTAAACATCAATTCATTGAAAAAGGTTGATCAAATCAGCTTTTTATATAATATTATATACACTTTTATATCGTTAAGAGATAAGTTCACTATCTAATAAATCAGATCGAATAAATCAGAGTTTGAGTTTTTCTTAACTATTTGTTTTTAATTCACTAAAGACTAGTTTATATAACGATATTGTTATGTATTTATTTTTTATAAAGACCAACGTCAGGTTACGCAGTTTATATTAATTGACATTTTATTTTTTAAAAATATGTTTATATACACATTTATGTAAGTATGTATCAACTTAACATATTATTTTTTTGAAACTTCATTTCTGTAGTCTTGTACATTCATTACTTGAAGTCCAGTCTTCTATTCCGGTATCTAAGAAGCTTATATTAATATGGTTAATATCTTCGTTAAAGGTAAAAAATTTTGGGATTGAAAAGATTAAAATACTCAGTTTCTTATCATTAATCTTTATCCTCAACAATATTTCTTCTCAAAGTTTTTGGTAAAACTTTTAAATATTTTGTTTAATCGCAATGCATTCAATATTAAGCATATTTTCAGCATGTATTGCAGTTTGAGCTTCATGGCCTATATAAATATTTTTAACATCTTTGATGTTTAGTGTGTCTATAACTTATATTTTCTAGCCCTGTGACCAAGATATATTCTTTTTTGAGAAAATTTTGGAGTAAAATCTCCATTGTATATGATATCAGGTATATTATTTGAGATGGCTCACTCTTAAAGCATTAACAAATGCTTTAAGAGTGCTTTACCTAAAATGTACACTAAAAATTTTAAATAAATGCGTTGGTAGACGACAACTTATCCTCAATTGCACTCTTTTCTTGAAATTCCATTGTTGTAAAATTCTATTTGCTACCGGTGTCCGGATGTCTTAATAGCTTGTGCTCCGGAACGTCAAAAAATGCTCTGCAAGTCTTTAAAATCTACTTGCCTGTTTGAACTTCGAAAAAAGTTAAAAATGTCCTTGGATAACTTCTCTACGTCTTCGGGTATGCATTTAAACGCCGAAATATTTATAAGATTCACAAGCAAGTAGCAAACACTGCCACGATGAAACAAGTGGGAAACTTTCTTTTTTAATAATCTATACACTACAACATTTCTTCCAACCATAGTGGACGCGTTGTCTATCGCTTTGTTTTGTTTTTTAAAAAAGAGGGAAAATGTCGTACAACGGTAGGAAAAGTGGCAAAATTATATTAGTGTGAAAAATTCGCACATTAAGTCAGACTCCACCAAAAAGGTTGCAAATTGCTATTAGTCGCACAAGGGTAACACTGGCGGGAACACAAAAGACCAACTTAGTATCCAAATACATGATGTCTAAGTGTTTTGCATGCATTCGCGCATAATAAAAATTAAAAACACAAATATTTTGTATATACATATGTATGTATGTACATGGCATTTTTTTCAAATCTTTTATGAAAAAACTTTTAAATAATAGTTTTTGTGAGCATAAAAACATATATTTTTAAAATTTTTTTTTTTTATTTTCAAATATTTGATTGTTTTTTTTATTTTTACAATCAACCCAAAGAAAAAGTTTGGGCTGTTTCGTGCAAGAAGAAGAAGAATACTTTTTTCAAAATTATTCTCTTTTACCCAATCTTGCAGTACGGGAACAGTTTTCGGTATAATTGGGTGCCGAGGGCTGCCAATGTTGAGTACAGGTTCGCACCTATTATAAATTATACAATACATTTTGTTTTTTTAATAACTTAAGCCTGGCACTCTGTTCAGTTTTGTATGCGGAATGCTGTCAAATTACATACATAAAAAAATTTTATAAAAAAGTCATGAAAAAATGTTGCAGAAGTAGTACTCTGTTTTTACTTTGAAAAACATTGAAATGTTTCTGGCAATATTTTGTCAAAGCTGTGAAATAAAGCAAATGGGCGTTATTTTATGTGGAATTTTTTGTAAAAATTTTTCACGAAAATTTTGTAAAACAATGTGGTATATTTAAAAGCAAAATCGTAAAATTCTTCCAAATCGCGAGATAGACACCACATTTTAAAAATCAAATTTTCCTTGTGAAATAATAAATGTTGCTTAACATTTTTCACAAAGTCGAACAGAGTACTAGGCTTTAGTAAAAATGAAATTACATGTGAACACAAAAATAGCAGTTTCTATTCAAAATTAAGCAAAATAAAAAAAAATATTTATTAAAAAATTTTTTTTATTATGTTGAAGAACATTTTATTTTCTATAACAGCATTTTCTATAACAGCGTATCATCGAAGCGGCATGGAGTAGACTAGCTTTTGTAATTTCTCCACTGAGATGCTTCGCCATGCATCTCATATTTTACAAACTTCTTCCTTAATGTCTGTGTACAAGTTTTCAATGGGATTGAGGTCTGTGGATTATGCAGGCCAATCCATAACATCTATGCCATTATCAGCAAAACACGATTTAGTTTCTTTTTGAGTCGTTGTCATTTTGGAAAATCCATTCAATTGACATATTCCAATCTGCGTACGGCTCTATCATCATATCATATTGGCTCTATCTACATATCATATTGGCTGATTTTTTTATTCATTCCTTGTGTTTCAGGTCTTTAAATCCATATTTCGGCATTAGAAATCAGTATTTTGAACAAACTTATATATTATATACAATTTACATAAATATATAGTTACTAGAACAAAAAAGAATATGAGCCAGTTGTCAGAGGACAAGCTGCAACCCTTTACAAACATTATATAGTGAATAAGACCTTAGATTTTTGCTGTCGTTAACATACTATTCCACAATTTCTTTTCTGCTAAGATTAATTGGGTATTAGCTTTTATAATATTAAAAGGGCTCTATAAATAGGTGGTTTAGTAGCAGCTTAATGAACCTCCTTAATAGACATACGTTGATATTTATACGTATAAACAAATGTGCGTATATTTTTTATGAGCTTTTTCTTCCTATTGACGAAAAAGTTTAAATTTTTTCCAATAAATATTCAAAAACACGTCGTATAAGCAAGTATATTTGAAAAACATAGTTATTTAGAATTGAAAGTTTGCTGTATATAAATCCTTTGTAGCTAAGTTATGAGTATGTAGATAAATATGTAAGAGTATTCGAATATCTGCGTTTGACTTATCCGTAGGAACTTTACGCGTTTTGGCTTCAGGTTACATTTAATTTTTTTATTTTTTTTTACTAATTCTTTGAGCATTTTTTTTGTGTCATAGAAATAAGGGTAATAAAGCAAATTATTTTTTTTTGTAGTTTATTTAGTATTAGATACTTAACAAAACAGTGTAAAATTCAGAACTTAAAGCATCAATTTCTAAGAAAAAAATAAAGAAATCGAAAAGATTTCCAATATACTCAAATTTGCACCGTTGAAAAATCTTACGGAATACGAATATTTTTAATACTTAGTCCAAAGGCCTTTATTTTGTAAGACATCATTTACACGATTTGGCATACGCAGCACCAATTTCTTTTGGAATATTCTTCCATTCACTTTGGATCTGCTGCCAAAGCTCGTCCAAATTGGTAGGGGCTGATTGGTACTTTCCCAACCGTCTCTTCACGATTAACCACAAATTCTCAATCCGAAGGGCTATACATGCCGTTCACCGACTAACGGGTTTTCTTATTGCTAACGAAGCATCTTTTGGTGTTAAAAACTTATCTCTATTCATTTCTCTTATCATTAGTCGTGCGTCCGCATTAGTTAGAATTTTTTACGACCTGTTTTTACTTGAGGATTGGGAACAACGGAGCACCGTTTTCGTATCCTTACGACCACTGATTTACTCACTTTAAGTTCTTTTGCCAATTCCCGGGTAGAACAGCCTCTTTCAGTCATGGCCCGTATGCTCTTCTATGTGGATTTTGAGTTTCTTCTATATTTATTACTGTTAGGTATTTATTTGATATTTGTTCATTTGCACAATGTCTTTACCACACGTGATTTAAATGATGTCGACCTTATGTCTTCTTAAAAAAAATAAAAAAGCAAAATGATTGAAAAACAAGTAAATGTGCTATATTCGGCCGTGCCGAATCTTCTATACCCTTCACCACGGTAAATTTATTTATACATACATGTACAGCATTATCTATATTGTTAACTCTTTACATAAATTAAAATAAGTCATATGAGAAAAAACACATTACTCATTCTTTAAAGAAATAGAATACAGCGGCGACGCAGCTAAATGAAAACAAATTCCGTTGGCTACAGTTGTCGCCGTGTTGTCCGTTACTTAATGTTATTGAAGACCACAGCTACAGCGTAAACTCTGACATTGTTGTAGAAATACTTATTTTGCTTTTTTAAAATTAAATAACTTTTTTAAAAAATTATTAATATTTCCTTCAAAACTTTTTGTTTGTATATGAATTTAATTTGCAATTTTGTGACATTTTCTTTTGTTGAATAAAATAAAAATTAGCCTAAGTTTACGACAGCCACAACGGAGGTCGTGTAGCTGGCTTCAAAATAATCGCGTACTTTTAAACGTGTGTATTTTATTTTTGACAGTTTGTAGTCGGTATCTTGATGTTGATTATGTTTTAAAACAGAGATCTCATCTATTTAAGAATCAAACGCATTAAAAAAATATGTTGCTCAATATACATACATATATACATACATACTTATACTCTTAATATTAAAATATACCCACTAAACCAAATGTTCCGATTTCGTAAAGAATTCGTAACGACTGTTCGACAAAATCTTCCGATTTCGGAACCGAAATATTACCGAAATCGTAACGATTTTTATATGAAAGGATTGACACGACTTCGTAACTATATGTAGTTACGAAATCGTAACGAAATGTAGGTACGCAATCGCAACGACTTGTAGGTAAGAAATCGCAATGATTTGTTTTCAGTGAGTATCCCCGTATAAGCTAGAACTTCGATCTCTGAAAGTGAGTATAATGATTAGTTAAAGATTTGGTATTCAAGGCAATACTTTACCGTAATCAATTCGATTTCAATTGTCCATCTTGCATGTAGTTATTTATTCGTATTTACTATTGTTCTTTTTTATTTAATACAATTTTGATTTTTATTTTCTTACAAATAAATCAAAGTTTTATATATTTTTTTATTTGTACAGACAAACAACCGAAATGTCTTAACAAATTCGTTATTTTTTCAGTTTTCAGACAAACTACCGAAATGTCTTAACGAATTCCTTACGACAAGTCTGACTTCAGAAAAAATCGAAAGCATTGGTTTGGTGGGTATTATGTTACAGTCATGATTTTCATTTCACAGAAATATTGAAATTTTGTTTTTAGTATTTCGATAATTGTTTGTAAAAATATTTTTTTTTTAATTTTTTGTAATATTTTATTCGAAAATTTTTTGGAAAATTTTTTTCGAAAAAATTTCTGTGTAAATATCGTTTTGAAAACAGTTTGTAAAGTTTTTTGTAAATATTAAAAAAAAATTTTATTGAATTTTTTTTTTTTTATTTAGGACCTTCCTGCAGTTTATATTATGTTAGAATGGTCAGACTAAAGCAAAAATATATCTTAAAAAAAATTAATTAACTGCTCCTATTTACCAGTGGGTACCATGTGGGTCAATTGGCTACCTCTATGTTTATTGCTTTCTTTAAAGGTGTTTAATACAAATCAAAGAAGAAAAACCTTACCACCCTAAAAACAAACAAAAGTCGCCCCTCGCAGGGGGCCAAAAAAATCAAAAGAGAATCATTAAAGCCGAAAAAAAGTTAAAAAAAGCGTGAAAAAGTATAGGTGTGGTTTCGGGCCCGTAGCCTCCAAAGAAATGATCCGATGTTGCTGAATTGCAATCCGAAAATTTTCGAAATCTGCCTGACAGATTGGTGTCCTTAAATTTGTTGTATCTCTTCATCGCTTAATGAACTTCTTTATGTATAAAGATCCAGAATATATATACTTTATGGGGTCGGAAATGAATATTGTAGAAATTACACACGGAATGACAAACTTATATATATATACCCTTTCCACCTGTGGTGAAGGGTTTAATTATAAAAAAAATTAAAAAAACTTATAAACAAAATTTAAAAAAATGTAATTAAAATTTCAAGAATAATTCTTCAATAATTGAAGAAATGCGTTAATAACTAAATGCATACAAACATGCATAAAACACAAATAATAGATAAAATATCAGCGCTGATTCTCGCATCCACTATGCAAACTCAAACTTGTTTTGCGCATGAACAAGTTCTCGCAATAAGCGTCAGTCAGCACGGCTCGACAACAAGCTGCCACTCTGTACGCACCCTCAGAAAAAAGGTATTTTTGTGAAAAAAAAATTAATCCAGTAGTTTTTATGTGATGGGAACACAAAAAAGAAAGACAGATAAACATGAAATGAGTTACTATTATATTATATGTGACCCGGTCTATGAAAAGGTGGCTTATGACTCAAAAACAAAATTTCGAAAAATTAGCTGTTAAAGATAAACAATGCAACAACAACAAAAAGTGGAAAATTCTTTTTGCGTCATAAGCCACCTTTTCATAGCCCGGCTCACATATGTATATATGTAAAGATGAGTATTATAGTTTTAGCTGGCTTTAATATAAATAAATTTTTGTAGTTTTGGATTTATTAGCAATTTATTGTTTCATAATTTTAGCCATAAAATAATATTTCAATTGGTTGAGTTTTTTATGTTGTATTTATTAATGCTGTTTTTGGTCTTTTTTTAAGGATTAAAATTTTCAATGGGCAATATATAAATAATAAAAATTATTTACCAAACCAATATTTTATTTCATAAGATAGTTTAAAAGAAAATACTTCATACTTATATGTATGTGACGCAAGCTGACGATAGGGACCCTACCTGGCAAGGGTAAAATTTTCAGGAGGGGACACAAGAAAATTTCATGTTTTCTGTTCACCAAACGATATCTTGAGATCAACTAGAAAATAGATTTAATTTCATATTTAAACATATTTAATTAGGCAGCCTTTACAACTGAAAACTTGCACAAATTACCTCGATTATCTGGAAACTTTTAAAATGAAAAGACGCCATATCTTCGGCAATTTCTTAGATTTTTGCCTGATTTTTTGCGATCTGTTCAAAATTTTGTACTTTATCGAAAAACATCGAAAGCCCAATTTCGACCCCTGGCCAGATAAGACCCATGTGTAAGCTTGCGTTACATATACAAAGACAATTAGAAATATAATAAATATTGGGGTTTTAGAATTAGGTGTTTAATATAAATATGTGGTAGTATAAATAACTTACAGATATCAAGGTCATCGTTGGCACACAACTTGTTTACTTTGACATTAAGGACATATAAACCTTAATACCTATACGAGAAACTTTAATTAATCTACTTAGCGCACTTAACGACTTATACAACAACCAACACATTAACTAACCAATGTATATTACCATGATAAAACAGAACTAATTTCGATTTAATAACAACTGTTTATAAGATTGAAGGAAATCCGACTTCCGGAACCTTTAGGGAACAACATATTGAGCTACTTCACGTAAGCACATTAATGACATAAACAGATACATGCAGAATGCATATTATGTCGTCTATATGCATTCTCAAAAAGGACAACGGCGAAGAAGTAACACAAAAACAAAACAAACTGACTTAACAGTACGGGCTCGATTCTACTACTAAAGGGTAGTAAAACTCTATACTCTGTTTAGGTGAAAATGTTATGGGTAATTAGCATAATATTATATAATTACTCTCATATTTATAAAAAATTAAACTTACTTGAAATGTTTCTTAGAACAACTTTTGTTTTTTCATATTTTATTTATTGTATCTTCAATAAATCTGAACTAACAATAATTACTCATATCTTAAATCTAAAATAAAAACAAATATACTTAAGTCCAGCCAGTGCTGGACAAAACATTTGTGTTTCACGATTGCTGCTATCATTTGCGGGTTATCCCTCTGACGTTCGGGCGAGGGAAGCAATGTCCTTCTTTCTTAGACGAATGTACCCACGTTCATTTAGTATGTTGCTGGCCAGCGGATTTGTATGGTTTTCAAGCTTAGCGTATTTCGCTATTTCTGCTGTAACTAATGGCACGTTTAGGTCATTGTGGATGTTTGAGTTTTTATATACCAAGGAGCAGATGTTATCATACGTAGAATCTTATTTTGGCGCCCTTGGATTTTGTCTGTATTGCTAGCTGAGGCTGTGCCTCATATTTGAATGCCATAACACCAAATTTGTTTTAGAATTCACTTGTACGATAACAGTTTCCAATCTAAAACGAGAGTAGAATTTCTGAAAGTTATTTTTGTTCATTCACCTTTATTATCCATTTCTTCAACCATTTTTCTAAATTGAATATGTGATCTTGTAAATATCGTGATGCTACTTCGGGACTTTCGTGAACGCTTAAAAAAGCCGTGTCGTCAGCAAATGTCGATGTGTGCATATCTGAAGTACACAACAAATATAAAATCGGCACTAATATACTAACCAGGGGAACTCCGGCTTCAACTGGCTCAGGTGAGCTTACAAAATTTACTTCTTTCACAATAAATTTTCGATCGGTTAAATAACTATCCAACAGCTTATATAAGTTTACGGGCAAATTCAGTTTCAACTTGTAAATTAGGCCAGCATACCATACCTTAACGAATGCTTGAGAAACGTTGATAGAAAGCGCGGAGTAGTGTTTTCTTTCTTCAAAGGTCTTCTTAACTGCGTTGGCTAACCTGTGAATTTGTTCGATTATACTATGTTTTTTTGGACGGTATACATCCTTTGTCGCCTAAAAAAGGGTTCAGCTTAGTTATTATTATTATCCTCTCAAACAGCTTTGACTTATTTGATAAAAGACTTATAGGCCTCTATGAATCTACCTTTGTGTGGTCTTTTCGTGGTTTAGAAATCATAGTTATTAACAAAACCTTTCATTCTGGCATTAGAAACATAAAAAAAAATTTTTTTTGGCTACACGGGGCTATTCGAATAACATCTTTTTACTGGTTTTATCCAAGGGCCTTCTTTGTGTTTAAATCAATTATTGCCCTTTCAATGTCACTAAATTGAAATCTTAAGGGTACTGCAGCACTAGCTTCGACAGTTGGCAATTCAACTATATCAATCGCTACATTTGGAGTAAAAACCTTTTTCAAATGTCCAACAAATAGATTACCTTTTTCGGTGTCATTTCTTGCCCAGCCTCCAGACGAAGTTCGAAAGAGAGGCTCGTATACTTATATAAGATTTCTACACGCACGCCATAATCAATAATCTGATTGAAGAGTTGCGTCAAGGTCTTCTAAATAGTTTTTCAGATGCTACTCTTCGGGATTCTAGTAACTCTCTTAGCCGTTTCGTGTTTTATTTAAGTCTGCTGTAAAGTTGAGGAGATCTGTGTGATTGCCACTCTCTGCGAATTTTTCTCTTTTCAGCCAAGAGCCTCTCGATGTCTACAGAATAAATTTGATTGTGTCTAATTAGTTGTCGGGTTGCTATTGCATGTTGGACAGCTGATTTAAGGTTTAGATAAAAATCAATAAGCCTCCGCTCTACGTCTTCAGGTGTTGTTAGCGCGATGTTTTCCGAACAATGAGTGCTGAGATATGTTTTATATGAATAAATTATTTATTTAGGCTTAAGTTCTTAATTATAAAGAGAAAAAAAGGAAATTTAGACACCAGCAGAGCAATATGCATTTTCTAGACAGCTACGTCCGTCATCAGTACTCTTCGTATCTATCATCAGTACTCTTCGTATCCATCTACGATGCTATCTACTATTGATGCAAATGGTCTTGCGAAAGTGCATATGCGCTTTTTGTTGTTGGATTTCACAAAAAAGCTATGATATTATGTATTTGCACTTTTGCAAGACCAATTGCATCGAACACTGAACTCCGCTAATTTGTAATGATATTCTTTAAATACGGCGGAACCTCAGATGCGGTTATTATATTTCTTACCAAATTGTGTACAAAATTTCTGCTTATAAATTCTCAAGTGTATGGCCTTCATATGACTAATCTTATGACACAATGCATATAGAGAAAACTCAATGTTCCTCTCTGAAGATTAGAACTTGACTAAATATTAATGTATAATATGGTATAGCATCCCAGACTTAACTTAATTTAACAAGAATCTGGTTATATTTATAATTAAATCAGAAAGTTCTCTAGTTTGTATGCCAAATCTGTCTGTCTTTTATTTACTTTTTAATGAAAAATTTTAAATGTAATGTTTCACAATCAATCAAAACCAAAAATGCACTTTAACTTTTAAAAGAAACAAAAAGCACATTTACTGGCAGCAATAATAGTTTGAAAACCAATCATATATTTGTTCATTGAACCATATTGTGGGCTGGTAACTGAAGTAACAGATTGATGTAGTACTTAAAGTCACAAAAGTAATTTTCCACTTTTACACAATCACGCACAAGGGAATACAAAAGTCTTCAATCATTGTCACACTTGTTTCTCCTTCTCTTGTTTCCTTCTTTGTGTGTGGTTCTTTATTTTTATGTGGTTTTTTATTCTGAATCTAAGGTTGTGTACTTACTATATGCGAGCATAGAGAATGAATAAAGGAGGAAATAAAAGGTCAAACACTAGGTTGAAAGGTGTTTTGAGTAAAACGAATGAGAATAAAATTTAAATTTTATTAAAATTATTGAAAACATACCGATATCGTACGTTAAGCCAGTAAAAAAATAAAGGTTGTACGAGGGCCAAATCATTACTTCATGAATTTTGTATTTCCAGTGCAGTAACTTTGAATTCAAAGCAGCTTCCGTTGACTGTTTTCAGTTACTTGATCTAGTCACATTTTAAGTCTATTAGTTTTTGACAGCCATTGAAAGCAGACTACATGCTAAAATTTAACGAAACTAGAAATTGGTGAATTTCAAATGCTAATTAAAGGTTATTTATAAATACTATGAGGATTTCATTGGGTAAGAAATGGTTTACTTAGCTATCCGTAGACAACAGAATCGGAGGTTACCTGCATTTCCACCGAGCTAGTGTATCACTTTTTAAAATGCGTTTTGCCCAATGGGTGCAGCGATTGCTTATATCAGGTTCAATTTTAAAGAGCTTTTGTGCCAGAATTTTGTGCCAAAGACCAATCAACACAGTGGGTTTATATCGGTAATTATGCAACAAAAAGCTGTAAGAGCTTATAATTGAGGGCATTGCGAAATCTAATTACTTAGAAGGCATACAAAAACAATTTTCAGAAATAAAACTAAGTTTTGGAAAAAAAATATATTTTATCCAAAAAGTTATGGAATTATCAAATTGATCTCTTATGTAAGCAGGTTTGTGGTCAGAGAAGCTAGATATTATATTGCTATACTAGCTGTGCCGACCACGTCGTGAGCTTCCTGCCAAAATTTTGTTCGATTTAGCTTTGAATGTACGCCAAATGTCAAGACTCTTACTTTTATAGTATCTGAGTTATAGTTTATATATTTTCCTTATATAGAGGCACCCATCCCCGGATACAATTCTAAAATTTATATAAAGTTTCAATATTATTGAAGAGTTCTGTAAATAGTGTTTCAGAAAAATACGCTTTCAAAAAAATACGTGCTGTCAAGTTTGTAGTACATTTAAATCGATAAAATTGCGTACTTTCATAACTTTCTCTTTATTTTCTCCTAGAAATGATACATTTTAAAAAAAGTATTTAAACCAAGATACTAACGTACCTCTTCACAAATTTTTATTAAAATTCATCCTGTAGTTTTTACGTGATAAGAACACAGACAGACGGACAGACAGGCAACAAAATTTACAAAAAATATTTCGTACACAGAAATGGTCCTGTTACAGTTTTATTATATGTCTAGATGACGATTTTCCCCTGGGTATTGCTAAGTTCGTTTATTCATATAATCCTTTTTTTTTTTTTTTTGTTTAATATATTAAACGAAGAAATTTATATAGTAATAATCTTTACATAAAAATAAATTTGCTGTCTTGTTTTCAGTTTTATACACGCAAAGAATGATCATAGTAAAAGTAAACATTATTCTATTTCTATCGAAAAATTTGGCGGACCCATGATATAATTGGGAATGAAACAGTACCACCAGAGTATCGATATTTTTAGTTGCTACTTAAATTCGAACAAGTATTATGTACTTGAAAAAATCATAAAGTATAAGGATTTATATACATTGTACATACATTACATCCAGTGTACAATACTTCTTTTAGCTTTTATATTCTAACAAACAACCTTTCATGTACTTGTTACTCGTATACTATCTTTTTATCCATTGGAAAATCAAATCTTACCTAATTTAAATATTGTTTACAATTTTTCCCTTTCTCAAAAGTAGTTTCTTGCATTTATTCCTTTAGAAGTTAAAATAGAAAATACTTTTTGCAAAAAACTGATACGCAATCTCAAAATCTCAAAGAAATCATTCTCTATGCATTTTGTTTTCTTTTGTTTTGTGTGCACTTTTTTTTCTTTACTAATTCCTCGATGGAACAATCAATTGTTCGCAAGTATTTTTAACTCATCCCATGGTTTATTTATGTCAGCTGGTTCTTTATTTACAGACCTACGCCAGTTATTTGTGGGTCAACCTCTTTGTCTCCTTCTATATGGCTTCCGTTCCAGTTGCATCCTGGTTACATTATGTACTGGCTTTCTTTAGGTGTGTCCTATCCACTTTCTGAGTTTTATCTTTATTTTTATAGTGTATGACCTCTTCTTTGGCCAAGCTCCATAGTTTTTTGTTAATATTGCGTTGGGCCAGTATATGCCATATACTGGCATATATAATGCAAAGGCTTTTATTTATAAAACCTTGTAGTCGCTAACTGTTCGATTCATGGTCGACTTGACATATGCGTTGAAAATATGGATCATTGTTGATGTTGATTTGTAATGCTCACCACATATATTTTTTTTTTATTCTGCAAAAAGCTCTTTTTGTTTTATCGAACCTATTCATAAGGTCCTCATGCCACTGCTTGACGACATTTTGCTGCCTAGGTAGCAGTCAACGTATTCTATTCGGTGATTGTCGATAGTGATATGACCATTGCACATGGTGTACCTCTTTTATATTTATTTTTAAGCCATCTCCTCTGTCTGACTTTACAAGATCGTTTTTATTGTCTTGCATGCCCAAACGTTTATGTGAAAGAAGTCAAATATCATCTACACTCTCAAACTTCTTTGTTAAAAATTAGGTCGGTCGATAATCGAATATTTTCGATCTAAAATTAGATAAATAAATTTTTGATTTTTTTTTAATTTTGACTAAAATATGTTTAATTATTTTACATAAATTATCTTTAGTTTTTTCTTCTTTTCCGTCTTTCAAAATTTTTTCCTAAATAAAAATGCATAAATTAAATGTGTTTAATTACAATTTATTTAAACAAGTAGGATCCATTGGTCCAACTAAATAAGAACAAATTATTGATTTTTTTATAAAATACCTTAAGTACTAGAATCTTACCTTTAGTCATTTTTATTTTTATGACAGCTTATTTTAAATAATTTTCTGCCATTTTTAGACATATATGCTTATTAGTAAACATTTTGATGTTCTTTAGACATATCGAGTTGATTTTAAGCATTATTTGCTTAAAAATAATCACTTTTGACATCATAATTATTCTTTTTTTGTTGGTGTACATACTCTTAATCGACCAGATGTCTTTTAAAACTTCTTTAGTAATTCTTGTTTTGTTTTTATCTATCAAATAATAAATCGAACTCATTATCGTAATTGCAACAACAATCGAATTATAATTATTTCGTTAAGTAAGTCAAGGCAGCAAGCCAGCAATTTATATCGAAACGTTTTGCTTTCTTAGTTACATATATGCTATTTTTATCCTGAACCAATCTTGTTTTTTTTAGTTATAAAATCGAATTTTCTTTTATAGTGTCCTTTGTAAGGTTTTGCTTATTTAAAAACTTTTGCAATATTTAGATAAATATTTTTCTAATTCATTCAGTTGTTGTAATGGGTGATTTTTTTTAGGTTAGGATTTTCATGCATTAGTATTTGACAGATCACGTGAGATTTCAGACATGGTGCCAAAGAGAAAGATGCTCAGTATGCTTTGACATTTCATCATGAATAGACTTACTAACGAGCAACGCTTGCAAATCATTGAATTTTATTACCAAAATCAGTGTTCGGTTCGAAATGTTCAAATGTGACAAATTTTGTTCAGCGATGAGGCTCATTTCTGGTTGAATGGCTACGTAAATAAGCAAAATTGCCGCATTTGGAGTGAAGAGCAACCAGAAGCCGTTCAAGAACTGCCCATGCATCCCGAAAAATGCACTGTTTGGTGTGGTTTGTACGCTGGTGGAATCATTGGACCGTATTTTTTCAAAGATGCTGTTGGACGCAACGTTACGGTGAATGGCGATCGCTATCGTTCGATGCTAACAAACTTTTTGTTGCCAAAAATGGAACAACTGAACTTGGTTGACATGTGGTTTCAACAAGATGGCGCTACATGCCACACAGCTCGCGATTCTATGGCCATTTTGAGGGAAAACTTCGGAGAACAATTCATCTCAAGAAATGGACCGGTAAGTTGGCCACCAAGATCATGCGATTTGACGCCTTTAGACTATTTTTTGTGGGGCTACGTCAAGTCTAAAGTCTACAGAAATAAGCCAGCAACTATTCCAGCTTTGGAAGACAACATTTCCGAAGAAATTCGGGCTATTCCGGCCGAAATGCTCGAAAAAGTTGCCCAAAATTGGACTTTCCGAATGGACCACCTAAGACGCAGCCGCAGTCAACATTTAAATGAAATTATCTTCAAAAAGTAAATGTCATGGACCAATCTAACGTTTCAAATAAAGAACCGATGAGATTTTGCAAATTTTATGCGTTTTTTTTAAAAAAAAAGTTCTCAAGCTCTTAAAAAATCACTCGTTACTTCCTTCAAACTACTTTAGAATATATTTCACTATAAAAAATGTATAATGTACACATATTTAATAGATCCTTTATACTTTCTTAATCCGCAAAAATAAATTACAGAATTATATCTAAAGCTAAACCGAAGTTATTCATACATAAATATTTTTTATCCACTCATACTATTGTTACACATTTTGCAAACTTCCAGAGCCACCACGTTTGAGTTTTGTTTCTTGCCATATGACTATGTTGCATTAAAGGAGCGATATATGTATGTATGTATATACATATATTTTTTTCTCAAATACAAAAAAGAAGAAATAAGGGAAAAATACATATGTACATATAAATATTATGAAAACTGCGATTATTGTTATGAATAGTAAAACAGCGGAAAAGAATTAAATAAATGTTATTGTCAATTGGTTGTTAAATGTATATACATACATATGTACATAGTCTATTTTTAGCATTGTTATGGCTATAAAGATATAAAAAACAGCGAGCTCAATAATAGCGTATAGTTATAAAAAATAAAAATAATAAATAATAAATAAACCATGAACAGAAAACAGAATATAAAAAAATAAAAACAGAAACCAGAAAACAGGTATACTATACAATTTCTAGGAGAGTAGTAAAAAAATATATAAAATTGACACTTTTTAATTGTGTTATTATAAAACGTTGATGGCTTACAGCTAAAAGCAGCTGGATACTTTCTCAAACAACAATCTTTAAACAATTGAAACAGTTTAGCAAATTGCACAATGCAAAATGTATCCAAACAAATGTCTAGTTGATTTTTTTGTTTTCAATTTTTAGAAACACTTTTATTTTGATCTAATTATATTTTTGTTTGGGTTTTATTATGCCATTAACGGCATGTCAAGCATTGAAAAAATACCAAAACAATAATATGGATTCTCTTCTTGTGGTTTCGAAAAGGGGTTTCGAAAAAACAATGAAACTTTTTATAAATATTAAAAAAAATATTTTTAAAAAATCGAATTGAAATTTTAAACAAATTTAGATAAAACCATTACAATGATTTGTAAATAACTAATAAAAGTAAAAAGTGGGCCAATTTTCACCAAAATAAAAAACAAACATATATTTATACATAAGGACTTGCGTTTTTTCCGTTCATATGATTAGAACAACTTTGCATAATTTAAATTTTTTGACTTGTACAATAAAGTGGCTTCAGTGTGCCTGAGTTAGAAACATCCCTGAGGGTTCGGCGCATAGCCGCTGCTAGAAGTTGTTTCTCCGCGCTCTGGCAAATGTATCCAAGTACATTTATTCGATAGCCCAATAGAACATAGCCCCGTCCAACGATGCGGGTTATTAAGAAAAGGTATCTCTCCGAGATCAGTGTTTATTTTTAGGTTGAAAGTTGTGATTTATAAACAATCAGAGAGACTACGAGTCGTGTGACGCATTAGTAATAGTAGAAGTAAGTATGGTGTCTAAAAACTAAAGCACCGGCCGAGGTACAACCTTTAGAAATATAAATTTTACATACAGATGAAATTTTAAATCGTTTTTTTATTTTATCTCTAAGAAAGAATAAATTAAATTAGAAATTAGGTGATATTATTAAAAAAAATAGAGAAAATTTAATTTTCAGACACCATGTGCGAAATGCACCTTTTCTAGACAGCTACTGAAGGTTGGCGGAGGCAACAACAAATATAAGGTGGTAAATATTAAAGTAACAATAATAAATAAAAAGGGGAAGCTTTAGTTAGTGGTAGACTTCGTTCTCACTAACTGAAGATTGATTTTTGAATACAGCTTTCTCGTATTCCTTTATCTGAGTTAGGTTGGTTAAATAGATGATGCTTACAACTAAACACTACCCAAAGTAGATAGATACGAAGAGTGCTGATGACGGTCGTAGGTGTCTAGAAAATTTGCTCTGCTGGTGTCTGCAAATTAAATTTACCCAATTTTTGTTTATTAATATCACCTAATTTGCAATTTCATTTATTCTTTCTTAGAGAGAATATAAACGAACTTAAGCTGGATTTAAAATTTCATCTGTATATAAAATAAATAGTTCGACTTATAAAAATTTCAAATTTTCAATATTAGAAATAAATTTTAGTCAGAAGGGAAATACATTTTATAACAAAAAAAAAAAAATTTTTGCATTTTTTATTTATTGTATCTTCAATATATTTTAAACCATCATAAATTACTCATATCTTAAGTCTAAAAAAATAAATAAAATTGTTAAGTCTAACTAGTGCTGGACCAAAATATGTATGTTTCACGGTTACTGTTATTTTTGGGTCATCCCTCTGATATACGGATGAGAGAAGTGTAACTAGGTTATTCGAGTGTAACTAGGTTCATTAAGTATGTTACGGGTCGGCGGATTCGGATGAGTTTCAAGCTTCTTTAAATACCTTTTGGCAAGTTTCGCTATTGCTGCTTTAACTGATCGCACGTTTAGATCTTTATGGCTGTTCGAGTTTTTTATATACCAGGGAGCAGATGTAACCCTACGAAGAATCTTATTTTGGCGCCTTTGTATTTTTTCTACATTGCTGGCTGAGGCAGTGCCTCATAATTGAATACCATAACACCAAATGGATTTTAAAATTGACTTGTATAATGAAAGCTTGCAATCTAAAGCGAGAGTAGAATTTCTGCCAATAAGCCAGTTTAGTTGGACGGCTTTTAGCTTCATTTGTGTTAACTTTGATTCTATGTGGCGTTTCTAAGTAAGGCGCCGGTCAAGATGTATGCCGAGATATTTGACGACTAAAAGCTGAGGTATCGTTTGGTTATTTATCCGAATAGAGAAGCAAGATTCTCTACGCAGTGTGAAAGTTATGTGAGTACAATTTTGTTCATTCACCTTTATTCTCCATTTCTTTAACGATTTTTCTAAATTGAATATGTGATCTTGTAAATATCGTGATGCTATTTCGGGTCTTTCGTGAATGCTCAAAAAAGCTGTGTCGTCAGCAAATGTCGATGTGTGAACTCGGTTACTAGTTGGTATGTCTGAAGTATACAGTAAGTATAAAAAGGACCCCGATATACTACCTTGAGGAACTCCGGCTTTGATTGGCTGGGGTGAGCTTGAAAAATCTCCTTCTTTCACAATAAATTTTGGTTCGGTTAAATAACTAACTAGCAGCTTATATAGGTTTACGGGTTTCAGTTTTATCTTATATATTAGGCCTTCATGACATACCTTATCGAATGCTTGCGAAACGTCGATAAAGAGCGCAGAGCAGTATTTTCTCTCTTCAAATGTCTTCTTAACAACATTGACTAAACTCTGAGTTTGTTCGATCGTACTATGTTTTTCCTAACCCCGAATTGATCGTTTAGAATACATCCTTTGTCGCTTACAATAATCTTCAGCTTAGTTATTAACATCTTCTCAAGCAGCTTTGACATATTAGATAAAAGGTCTGTATGATTCAATTTTTTGTGGTCTTTTCCTTGTTTTGGAATCATGGTAACCAAGGACACTTTCCACTCTGTGGGGAAGTACTCAAGACTTAAAATGGCATTAAAAATAAAAAGAACCATTCTGCGAGCTATACGGGACAACTCAAATAACATCTTGTTACTGGTTTTATCAACGCTAGGGGCTTTTTTGGTGTTTAAATCCGTTGTTGCCTTTTCAATATCACCAATTTCAAATCTTATCGGTACTGCAGCACTAGCCTCGACAATTGGCAATATCAGTTGATATATTTGGAGCAAAAACCCTTCTGAAATGTCCAGCAAATAAATTCCCTTTTTCGGTATCACTCCTTGCCCAGCCTCCAGATGAAGTTCGCAAGGGAGGTTTACGTAAGACTGGCCTTTTAAGATTTCTACAAGCGCGCCATAATGAATAATCTGATTGAGGAGTAGCGTCTCCCAAATAGTTTTTCAGGGATACTACTCTTCGAGATTCCAGCATCTCTCTTAGCCGGTTCGTGCATTCTTTAGTCTGTTTTTGAGTTGCGGAGATCTCTTTGATTGCCCTTCTCTACGAGTTTTCCTTTTTTCAGCCAAGAGCCGTTCGACATCTACAGAATAATTTTGATTGTACCTAGCTAGTTGTCGTGTTATTGTTGAACAGCTGATTTGAGGTTTTGATCAAGATCAATATGAATGCGCTCTACGTCGTCAGGTATTCTTAGCGGGATGTTTTCCGAACAATGAGTACTGAGATAGTTTCTATAATTCAACCAATTAATGCGTGTGCTAGTCATTTCTGATACGATATTTTGTTTGTCCCATATATAGATATTAACAAATGTGGAAAGAATTACTAAGGAAGGATTCCCACTGCTCTAACTTCAACCGAAAAGAGAAACATTTTGAGAATCGTGTCAAACTCTTCTCTCTCAGCACCAAAAATCAGATCTTAAGCTGGTACACAAGGGAGTATATCAATTGTTCAAGCTGAAAAACTGAAATAATATACGCAGACAAAGTCGATTACAATTTGCTAAAGAGCATTTAAGACTGGAGAGACAGTGGCCATGTTAATACTGTGGTTTTTAGTGACAGAATGGTTTAAATGGCTAAATTTGTTATTTTCGCGACTTGACAAAAGTGAATCTTTCTTAAAATCGCCATCATAGCAGATATTACGACACAGTCGACGTGAAAAAATGGCTGAATAAATTTTCAAGACTCTGTTATTCAGGTTTTGTTTATGTTAATGATTTTGTTGGATTGATTCCTTGGAATCTGCAAATGATGAATTTATTTCAAACCAACGTGAACTTCTTTCTAACTAGCCACAATATTTTTCGGATCTAAATATTATGCCTTTCCTGCAAGGTTTATTACGGACTCCCGAAATAAGATTTCTTTGGATTATTAAAAGTCACTTTAGGACTAAATACAAATTTTACCTTTGAAGGCACCCACTATTAAAATGCCTTAAATAGTATCAATTAACTTAATATTACCGTTAATTTTTACTAAATTAAAAATATTGCATTTTAATTTAAAATTAAAATAAATGAATGAAAAATTAAATTATAAATTTTCTGGAAAAGGTTCTTTAAAATACTGTTGAAATAAACTTTAATTTTTGTTGGTAACATTCTTGTAATTTAAAAAAAGTTTTCCTGTCGATAGAAGTTATGGATTTTATTGATAGGGTATTGAGTTGAATTGAGAATTTGTCATAATAATTTCAAAAATGTTTGAATTAACATTTTTGTTTATATGTAAACATTTTGATTATGCAAATTAAAATTTTAAAATGGAGAAATTATTTTTTCTGTCGAAAATGCCAACTATTTAATCTACATATACATATAATTAAATAGTTACTCAGTAGCTTACTGTCATTCTGTCTACGTTCGTATCACGTAAAAACTATTGGGTTGATTTTAATTCCAATATAGGATACTTAGGATACTCTTTAAAAATATCTTATTTCCAAGAGAAAATGGAGAAAAAGCAGTGAACGCCAAGTTTTACCTATTTAAAGGTTCTGCATACTTAAGGGCATCTTTTATTTTTGAAAACGGTTTATTTTAAACACGTTGCGCAACAGAAAGCGCTGTTTTAAAATAATGATAAAATATGAATTGAAAGTGGGTTATTTTAAATGCAGTTTCACAATAATTTTTAAAATTCTAGAGTTTTATCCAGGGGGTAAATACGTAAGAATCTTAAAATTTGGTGTGAATTACTTTCAAAGCAAAATCGACAAAATATTGTCAATATGCACACAACTTGTGCACAGCTAGTTATATTTAAATGAAGAAAAATGCTTAAGGTAAAAGTGGAGTTTGTTCTGATCGTGAAATATATGTTTCGGAAGTACCAGCTTGATTGTAAAAATATCCAGTGCACTACCAATCAAGCTATGTGACACTTTGCCACGTTAGAAGAAAAACGACTGGTATTGAGGAACAATAAAAACAACAACTGGAAGGTCATTCGTGCGTGAGTCACGCTTTGGAAAGTCAGTCGGCGAAAGCTATTTGTTATTTATAAGAGTAAGTTTAACTTACTTTAATGGCGAAGAGTTAATGACGGAGTCCGTAAGGTTGGCTGCAGAAGGGCTTGTACCCTTAGGTGGTGTATCCTTGATTGATGAATTCTTATGTTGTTTAATTTCTGACTCATTTCATTACCTCAGTTTTACTCGCATTACTTGTCGATTTTGTCTTACTGCAATTTTTTGCGTCCTTGCCGGGATGATAACATAGGCAAAGTGTCAATCGTGAGGGCCGCTTTTAATTGCTTGTGACTTACATATTTCCATCATATTATAGTATATTTCAAGTGCAGCAGTTTTTAGCCATCAGTCCGAGTCTATTTGGAGTTTAACTTGTAGTATCGTCGGTTACAAAGTATTTAACACCACAATTTGTCAACACCTGTCCTAATTAAAAAACTAGTAACAATATTGCAAGAATAAATTTAAACATAATAAAATACTACAACTAAACCTGATTTACAATTTATAAAATTTTCGGGAATTTAAATATTAATATTAATTATTTTTGTTGGAAAACTTAGTGTACTCTTACTTTTACTTTACGTTTGTGAGTGTCACGTTTCCTTTTAACCATTATTTCTAATTTTGAGTATTTTTCTAGATATTTAGCACAACATAAAACTGCAGCTCATAACAATAAATTTCAATGAAATCATTTTTTTTTTCTTTTTTTGTAAATTTTTACATTTTATAAATGATAGAAAACAGCTGAAGAGACACATTAAATCAGTGCATGGGTGCTCGACAGATTTGTAGATTTTGAACATGCAACTGCAAAACGAACGAACTAATACCATCGTCAATAGATATTAAGTGCAGACAATGGATGCTGCAAGAAACAAAAAATGGGAAAAAAGGAAGACGATAATAAAACGAAAAAGAAATTGCATGGGAAAAAATAAAAATGCAGCAATATTGCAAAGAAAATGAATAAATTCAAAAAGTAACGAACTAAGGAGTGGATGACATTTACCAGCTCACCAGATGATGACGATAAAGAAAATGACTTTATTGCTGTGAGAATGGCCAAAATGTGTGTGTTTGTTATGCTGAAACGTTTGTGTTAAATAGAAGTTGACAGCTTGATTTGTTGGCAACATAGAGAAACAGCGAAAGATTGATAGAATGTCAGCTGGCAAAGACAGCTGGAGTTTATTGGCCGCATAAAAGTTGCAAACATTTTATGAGCAGCAGATGAGTTAAGAATACTTGCATTTATGTCGGGTTATTTTAAACAAACTAATGTAGGGAAATATTTATGCCTCTTGACTTAATCGTTTGTTTAAATATATACATAGATATATGTATATCTATGTATCTAAGTATATGTATGTATATATGTATGTATGTATGTATGTATGTATGTATGTATGTATGTATGTATGTATGTATAGATATATGTACCCAGTGGTAAAATTAAAGAGGCCTTATCACTTCAGGCCTTCTATAAAGCATGCTTAGACCTTAGACCTTAGACATTCCTACTTCGCTTCTCTTAGTAGGGAAGTAGGAATGTGTACTCATTTTGTATGGGAAAAACATAATTTTCTATTTTTAGATTTCTCATTTATAAAACACAAAAGTACATTGAACTGCCCTTTATCTACTTCATTGCTGACTGCGATTGAGATGCTTCGATAGACCGATTGATAGTGCGCTAGTATATGACTGGAGGTTGACGGTTCGAATCCCAAAAAATTATAATATTTCAATTCAAAATAAAAACAAGTAAAAGTGCTATATTCGGCCGTGCCGAATCTTCTATACCCTTCACCACGGTGATTTGATTTATACAGACATGTACAGCATTATCCATATTGTAGACTCTTTACTTAAATAAATACGTATGAGAAAAAATCATTATTCATGAGTTAAAAAAATAGAAGACAAATGAAAACAAATTAGCCTAAGTTGACGACAACCACAACGTTTCATTTTTGACAGTTTGTAGTCGGTATTCTGATGAAGTCTATGTGTTTAATTCACCTAGGTTTTAAAACAGAGATATCATCTATTTAAAAATCAAACGCATTTAAAAAAATGTGTTAGACCACTTTTACACCTTGCAATAAACGCCGCAACTTTTTCATGCAACTTTTTTCTTGTTAGTAAGAGGAGTTGGGAGGCAAGCGGGGTTGAAAAAGTTGCATGACAAAGCCTGACGAGGAATTTTTTGTTTTTTGTTTTTGATTATTTTCGTTTTATTTTTTTAAAGTGTTGTCTACTTTTTGACTACAGAAAAAAACGACAAGTTGTATTTTTATTTTGTATAAAAAAAATGTTTCCAAATTATAATTTAAGATATATATGTATATATAAAAATTTAATTTTAAACAAAAATGTCACAAGAACAAATTGGGCGGTACTCTTAGTTTCGCAGTTACGGACCCCATTAAATTAGTATGTAAAGTATGGTAAATCTCGACTATTTTAGGGTAGAATGAGGTAATATGCGTGCGATTGGAAAGGTAATTAAAAGTATTATCCAAAAAAAATGAAATTAATAAAAATAAATCAGCCAAATGCGAGTCAGAATCACACAAGTATGGTTCGAACTATGTTCAGTTCAACGTCTTATGAGGCATGCTTTAATTTTAAATTATTTTTTCTACTAGAGCATAGCACTAAATATCCTGTGTAAATATCAAGTGTTTGCCTACAAGGTTAAGAAGAGAAAGGCAAATTCCGCAACTTTGAGACTTTAAGGGACCACCCCATTCGAATCGAGTCATTATCGAAACACCCTTTAATTTTTGGTTTTGATATTTGTTCTAGGGGACAAATTTGTACATAGTTTGCGTAGGTGTAAAGTGTCTACCCGTTCCGGTTCAAAAATTAGGCTACAACTATTCGAAAATTTTTGCCACTCTCGCAAAACCCTTTATTTTTATTTTTTGTATTTTTCCATAAATTCACACACTCTGTATATACTCGCATTTAAAAAAAAAAACAGTCATATTCGCGAAAACTGCATCACTATCGAAATACTCATTATAGTAATTATTGTTATAGCTTTTACCTATTGCGGTAAAAAAGGCAATATAAGTGAAAAATATGTCCCTGTCCTAACACAGTAATTTACCTCCTGTAAAAATTTAAAGACTCTAACTATTATGGTTCAAAATTTAGACCGTATACATGCAAATTTCCTCATTATTTATTTATATAAATTTTAACTTTATTCCTCTTACTGATTAAGAAATAAACACACACACGTGAAAAACGAGTCTCTTTCGGAACACCCTCGAAGTTTTAGTAGTTGTTGTTATAGCGGCCACAGATATACACCTTCTGTGAAAATTTCAAGAGTCTACCTATAACGATTCCAGAGATAGAAGGCGCTGACAGACATTGTAGCGAAAACAATTGGGTTACTTTTTACCTTTGGGAAACATTTAAGGTGAACAAACAAATATTTTTTTTTTAATTTTCATTCTTTTTGTCAGAACATAGACAAGAAAATCCTTTAAAAAAAACTTTTTTTGTGCTTGCTTGATATTTTATAATATTTTTCATTAATGTCAATTTAGTTAGTTAGTTAATTACCATAGCAGTGATAGTCATATTATCTCATTCCATTGAATAGTTGAGATGTACAAAATTTTACATAGAAACTTTAGGGGTCCGTAACTCCAAAACAAATTAAAATTAATTTTACAACAATATATTACTTATTTTTAAATATTTATAATGTGTTTGTGTTAATATTATATTAAGAATGTTTAATCGCTTAATCATAATAAAATACGTTTAGTTGACAATACAGTTTTTTGTTTATTTATTAATAACACAGAAAAGCATAAAAAACAAAACTTTCAAAAATAAAAATTTTGAAAAAATTAAAATGTAAAAGAATACAGGGTTTCGAAGCAACTTTAAAAAAGAATAGGAAAAAAAAACTCGGCGTTTGTTGCAAGGTGTAAAAACGGTCTTACTCTATATACACACATACATACATATGTATATTCTCAATATTAAATATATGTTATGTTACAGTCATGATTTTCATTTTCAAAGAAATATTGAAAATTTTGTTTTAATTTTTCGAAAATTGTGTGTAAAAATTTTTTGTAAAAATATTTTTTTAAAAATTTTATGTAAAATTTTATTCGAAAATTTTTTGGAAAATTTTTTAAAAAAATTTTTTTTCGAATACTTTTCTGTAAAATATCTTTTTGAAAATGTTTTGTAAATTTTTTTGTAAATATTTTTGAAAAAAAAAAATTTTTTTTTAAAAAATTTTTAAAAATTTTTTTTTTTAAATTTGATTGAAATTTTTTTGATAAATTTTGGACTTTTCTCCAATCTATATTGAGTTAGAATGGTCAGACTAAACCAAAAAGAAATCCTTACAAAAAAAATTTTCATCATATTGACATATGGGGGGTCCTTTTAACTGCTTCTATTTGTCAGTGGGTACCCTGTGGGTCCATTGGCTACCTCTATGCGTATTGCTTTCTATTAAGGTCTCTAATACAAATCAAAGCAGAAAAACCCTACCAATCTAAAAACAAACAAAAATCGCCCCTCGCAGGGGGTTATTGATCCCCCGAGATCTGTATGCACTCCTTGCGATCTACCTGTCGCAGTCTAATATTTATTTGACAAAAAAAGGCAAAACAGAATCATTAAAACCGAAAAAAATTTAAAAAAAACGTAAAAAAAATATAAGTGGGCGTGGTTTTTGGCCCGTAGCCTCCAAAGGAATGATCGGATGTTGCTGAATTGCAATACCAAAATTTTCGAAACTATGCCTGACAGATTGGTGTGCTTAAATTTTTTGTATCTCTTCTGGTGCCTTGGCAAATGACATTACCACACTAACACGGACAGACGGACAGACGGACATCGCTTAATCAACTTCTCTATATATAAGGATCCAGAATATATATACTTTATGGAGTCGGAAATTAATATTGTAGAAATTACACACGGAATGACAAACTTATATATACCCTTTCCACCTGTGGTGAAGGGTATAATAAATTAATAATAAAATTAGATAGAACTACAATAAAAAACCTTTTCCATGAATTTTTTTTTTTTAGTTTTAGCTACGAAAAGGCATTAAATTAAAGGCGTTCTAGCAGAAAATTTTCGAAAGACCTTCTGGAACGCTTGCCGGCAGAAGCGACAGTGGAAGGCCTGCTCCGCAATGACAACCTTTGTAAAAAACACATAAGATTGGAATGCAAACGGAACGTAAACAGAAGGCCTTCTGCCGTCAAAAGCACGAGTAAAGAGGCCTTCTAGAAAGTCTCTTTACTCCTTCGTTTTACCACTGGTTATGTATCAGAATTAGCAAATTTTGAAATAATTCTTTTCACACAAAAATTGAATTGAATGAAATTTGAATCAATTCAAATGAATTAGGCGGAAATGAATTGCAATTCGTGAATTAGTAAAATGAGTTGCAATTCACTTTTCAATTCAAATGAATCTGTAAAATGAATTGCAATTCATTTCCAATTCAAATGAATTGAACTGACTTTGAACTAATTCAAATGAATTAGAACAATGTATTGCAATTCAACGAATGAATTAAAAAAATTGTGGAATCGATGCTATTCTTAGCTATTCTTTAGCTATTTCTTCATTATCGCTGATTTGAGAGAGTCCTTTCTTTTGATATCCCTTTTTTCTTATTTGCCGATCCAGATGTTCCGACAAATGATCAATGGAGTTGAGATCGGCATGATTCAACTGTTGGAGAGTGGTAAAACAACGATTCTTCACTATTTTAGCAGTGTGCTTGGGATCGTTGTCTTGCTTAAAGGCCCAAATTCGATCAAAACTCAATTCTTCGACGCTTCGAAGCAAGTTGCCTTTTAAAATATTGAGTTTATATGTTTTATTCATAGTGTTTTCTATGAATACCAATTTGCCTACACCATTGGCTGCCAGACATCCCCACACCATCACCGAACGAACCACTACCGTGTTTCACTGTAGACGTTACTTTTTGCTGGGTAAATTGAGAATGTTTCGTCGTCCAAATTGAATCCGGCTTTTTCTTACCAAATATTTAAAATTTACTTTAGTCATTGAAAAATACATTCTTCTTGGAACTTGTCCATACAGTCTATTTGCATGTAGTGCTCTGCGTATTGTCCCGGTACTAACAGAAATACCGGTGCATTGTGTTATATTTCCAGATATTTTTACAGCTCCTTCTGTGTATAATTTGTCCTTATTTCTTTATGACAATAAACTTAAGCTTGAGAAATGTTTAATTTATCTTTTAAATTATTATTATATGATATGAAAGAGGTCTTAGGATTACTAGGTCTTTGAATCATTATTATTTCTGCATAAATTCATTTAAATAAGCATTGCCTGAGCATTGCTGGCACTGGTTGTTTTTTTTTCAAAGCTTTAATACTTTGTTCTTAATTTGTTAAATTTTATCGAAATTGTATATTTTTCGGCATTTAGGTTAAATAAATTTTAAATACAGACATGTTTTATATCATTTTTCATTTCATTTTTTTGTCAAAATAATGTACGAAGAACAGCATAATACTAAAAAAATTATTCCAAAATATTTAAAAAGTTAATAAAATGTCAATTTTAAAATTTATTCTTAAAGTTATAATTGCCATTGGAATTCAAATTTTATATTTAAATATAATTCTGGCAAAAAAACGACTTTAAAACAGACAAACGAGCATCGGAAATGAAAATTAAAGAGAAGTAATCTGTGAGCATATTATTAAAAACCCACGAATAAAGAGTAGCCAACATACTGTTTTTATAAGTTATTGTGTTAGTTACAATGGTATTATAATCTGTATTAATAATATAAAGAGGGCTTGAAAACATGTCTTCTATAGGGACAAAATTTAGTTTTTCTTTGATTTATGATTGTTCTATTCATTGGAATAAACAGTCTGCTTCATTAAAATGTACATTCCGGGTAAATTGTATGTTTATTTCTATGACTTCAAGGCTCAAAAGATAAAATCATTTTAGTATGTCAACTCTATATCTCCTTTGACGACGTCCTTCAATTTAATTTAATTTTTATAGTTTTTGAAGCAACTCTAATAATAAACACTGTGTGCAAATTTCTAGCATCTGTGTATAATGGTTCCAAAGAAATTCCTAGCATTCATGGTTTCGAACGGCATGGAAAAATTCTTTGAAACGTCTAAGAGTTCAGTTGTCGTATTTTAAGAGTGTTTAACAGTTTTCTGTATTTTTGAACATTGGTATCAAGAAATAAAGTGACTTACAGTAAAGGTAATAACAGTTCGCATTTATTTTGCAATTAAAAGAACCCATCGTAAAGTAAAATATAATACTAGATTCGAACTCAAACCTTATAGTACAAAGAGTTTTGGCTCCTGGGACAATTTAAATGATGAAAAGGTGCAGTGTGTGCATTTATATTGTACATTTGGATTTAATTTAGGAATCGGTTTTTGCAAACTAATCTTCAGTATGAGTTTCTCTCAATTTTGCCTATACGTGACTTTTTCAGCTAAAGCGTTGATTAGGTTATATACTAAGGTATTCATCATTTGGTTTTTTATTCGAATTATCCTCAAATTCGATAAATTACGATAAATATCAAAATCAATTAGAGAGAGCTCTACATAACTGCGGTATATTTCCAAACAATTATATCTATATAAATAAAAATGAAATACTGTCCGTTGCTAAGCGCACAACTTGAGAACGGCTTGACTGATTTCGAAAATTTTTTGTTTAGATCTTCATCATAGGCTAACTTAAGTTTAACTTAGGTCTAACGATGCACCGATTTGGCAATTTTTTTTTTTTTTTTTTAAATCTTCACCATAACCCAAATTAGGTTTTTACGGTAAAAAAAATTAACCACGACCACTTTAAAGACCAATTTTTTGATTTATCTAATTTCAAAGAACGACTGCACCGACTTGGCTTAGATTTTCTTTAGATTGTCATCAAAACCCAACTTAGATTTTTACGGTAAGAAAAATTGACACTGACGAAGTGGCGGGCACTGCTAGCTTTATATATTTTTTTATTTTTTTTTATTGGCGCTAGGAACAATATTTTTCAGTAAAATAAACAATAAGAATCGGGGTACATTTCAAGGTTTCTAGCTATACTCAGAGGTCATTTTGCGATCGATGAATGTATATGCTTGTAGATGGGACTTCTCTATAAGAAGCACTTTCGCAGCTGTCGGGAACAGGGTAAAGATAAAACAGTTTACTAACTTTTGTGCAAATACTTGGAGATGCAAATTTCTTGGAGCAAACATAATATATGACATGGCTGATCCACTACCATCTCCTTTAGCATCCGATTTATTGTATCGACGAGTGGGATGGTCTTAAAACGGAGGACTTCGTTCTATTTGAAGGCTTGCGCAGAGCAAGATGTTTTTTTTTTAAAGAGGGCATAATTTTTTAGCCCTGTATTAAATGTCAACGTTGCCTTTGCCAGGAGTACAATATAATAAATAATCCGTGAAATTTGTTGTCCTCATTATTTTCATTTTTAAAATGGTGATTCGTAGAAAAAGTATGAAATGTGACCTAGTTTGCGAAAGGAGGAACAATTATTTAATTAAAATTATTCCTTTCATTATAAGTAAAATATTTTAAATTCTATTCAAAAAATATAGAATGATTTAAATTCATTCTAAACTTAAATAATCGTATATAAATCATTGTCCTAAAAACAGATTTCATTTTAACAAAAACAATAATAAATATAATTATGATTTTTCACTTTTTTAACGGTTTTCTTTTTTCAATTCAAGTTTAAGCTGTGTATAGTTTTTAATATCTGCTTTTAAAAAATTGCATTTTTATACTCTAGTGCCATAAAAAACTAAATTAATTCATTTTTAAATCTCTAAATCCCTAACGCACTGAGCCGTATTAAATTTTTAAATCTGTATTTTATTTTAATTCTGGCATTTGATAAGGATTCTCTTATTTTTTATGTTTTTTGCTTCTTTCATTTGCTCTACAATAATAGAAAAATATAACGACATACAGACGCAGCACTAACAGCCAAGCACAAATGTATTCGACATTAGAGATGTTGAATCAAGAGAGAGGGAAATGATTTTAAATTGTATGATTCGTTCTACGAAATAAAATACAAGTCATGCTTTTAAAAATGAAATCAAATCAAACTAACTGCTACGATGACTTTTATAACAGTTGTTTGTGTTTGAGTGCGTATTGTAAAAAAAATCTGTTTTCAGAGGAAAGAAAACACTCTTTAGCTTTTATAATAATAAACTCATTTGCATATACATAAGACTCGAATTTTGAAATTTTTTTATAATTGCAAGCATATTTATACATATCCTTGCAATAACTCAAACTTCTTAGCCACCAATTTAGGGTTAAAATGCCATACCTGTAAGAATCGCAAACAAGAGTGTATTTTTTACATAAAAATATGGAGAGAATATTAAAAAACAAGTTTATGTATAAAAAATTTGGAGTGACCTATATGTATTCCATAAAGTGACTATATGCATTCCATAAAGAATTAAAGGTAAAAGTATATTCGAATCGAAAAAATAATTATTATCGGTTTGAGGTGTCAATTAAACTACTCGTTGCCTCCTCCCGATTATGCCCAAAAACTATTTCGATCTTCATCTCCACATACAAAAGTCAAATACTGAATTTCAGTTTTAAATATGTCAAAAGGTATGACTTGTAAATCCCGAGTCTACTGGAAGTCTTGAACATTGACTTGATTTTATCGCCGTTTACTGCCAGACCTACTTTGTAGAATTTTTTCGATTTTTAAACAGGTGGCGTTTACAGTTCGCAATAATAATCGTAAATATCTGGTCGATGGTGAATGTGCTAGGTCTAAATCCAATTACATCGCCAAGTTTAGATTTTGATATCTCACACAGTACGATGAAAAACATTTCGTATGCGATTTGAACTTTACTGTAATTGAACTTCTGTAATTGGATTCTTTCTTATCTCCTTTTTTTGCATGGGACATAATATGCTGAGGTTCCAATTGTCGAGTATGTATTCTTCTAACCGCTATCTATGTAAGATTTTGGAATTTTTTACTATGTGCAAAACATTTAAGTAACGATCAAAATGTATACTGAGGAACATATTTGACTTCTAAAAATTTGGTTATATGTTTCTATGTATGAACTGAGAGGCATGAGCCCATACGCAGTGTGAACGTTAGCGAGTACATTTCTGTTCATTTTGTATATTACCAAGTATTAAAGCTTTAACAAAACAAACGGTAGGTATTTATTTTATTTCCCCCTACGACTGCATTAAATTCTGGCAAAACACCGTTGAAAAAATAAGAACGTCGTTTGTCAGTTGGTGTTTTATTAAAGCTTTAATACTTTGTAATATGCTTTTATTAATATAATTCTTATCATGTTTTACTACTTATAGAGTACTTTTGGCTTTTTAAAATTTGAAAAACGATTTGTTTTCTGAAGACCAGACCTAAGCCATCAGTGAAATAAGTATAGAAACTAGCTTTTCTCCCAAAAATTAAATTGCATTTTCATTATAAAATGTTATGGATAGTTAGCATAATATTGAATAATTAGTATTTGAATTCCTAAAATTTTTGAAATGATTTGTCTTATTTTATAATAATGCTGTTAAAAGTCTTTATTTTTCAAAAAAAATATGCTTAACATCAGCCTTTTATGTCTTAATAACAAAAAGGTAGAAATAGTGCTTCAGTTGTGATTTATATATTTACTTTATATAAAGGTACCCATTCCTGGATAAAATACTAAAATTTATATAAAATTCTAAATAATATTGTAAAGCTCTGTAAAAGGTTTTTTTTTAATATTTTAATAACAACGTAATTCCACAAAGTAAAAATACAAATCACATACAAATTTTATTCAAATGGCTATTTGGGAGTGAGAAATTAATATATTGTGGTTTTTTTATAACAACGGCATCTGTTGTACAACCGTGTTTAAAATATACCACTTTCAAAAATAAAAAGTGTACTTTTACTGCTTTTTCTCTTTATTATCTCTTGGAAATAAGGTATTTTTGCGGAAAAAAGTATCCTATATTGGAATCAGGATGCTAAAGTACCTTCTCACAAAATTTCGTTACAATCCATCCAGATACATAGTTTCTTTACATAAAGGTACCCAGCCTTGGATAAAATTCTAAAATTTATACTTAATGAATTAGTTAATTATTTAGGCTTATGTTCTTTATTATAAAGAGATAAAAAAAATTAGACACCAGTAGAATGTAATGCATTTTCTGGATCACTACATCCGTCGTCAGCATTCTTCGTATCTATCATGCATTACATTCTGCTGATGTCTAATTTTTGTTTATCTCTTCATAATAAAGAACTTAAGCCTAAATAATTAATTTAAAATTCATATAATTTTTATAAAATTTCAGTACCTTTAAATCGGAAATTGCGTTTTTTTTTACTGATTTTTCTCCACTTTCTCCTGGAATTGAAATAATTTTGAGGAAAAAAATATCCTTCTTTGGAATCAGTATGCAAAGGTACCTCCTCACAAAATTTTGTTAAAATCAATCCAGTTGTTTTTGCGTGATGCGAACACAAATGAAAAGCAGACAGACAGACGGAAATGAGTTACTATTTTATTATATGTAGAGATGTATAGATAATAATGATTTGTGGTGTATACTAGAACGGCTTGGATGAACATTCTACAAATATGTACATATTGTAACTGAAAACTTCTAAATTTAATGTCGCCTTCTTCTTAGTTTTTCACGTTGAGAAAACACTTAAAGATTTTAATTAGTTTCTGGTACGAAATTTGTGGTGTTTTCCTAATTAATTATTAGTGTTGAGATCTGACAACGTTTAAATTTTATCGTCGTAATGATAAGATTATAGCAAGTGATCATCAAGCAAAATTTGGCATTAAGTAAAAAAACAAAACATACATATATACATACAAACCTTATTTCTCGAATTTCTGTTTTTGTCTTGCTAATTTACTAAGTTTGCCAAAATACTTATGTAGATACCTCATTTCTTACAAGAAAGAATGGAAAATATATCGGCCGAAGACAGCCGGATACCGAATGTGGCGATGCAAAAACCTTCAAATGCTGTAGTTCAACAGAAAGCCCTACAAGGCTTTAAATTACCTCTTACCTCTTTTAAACTACCTCTTACACATAAAAGCTTTACCAAAGTAAATAATAAAAACTCAGAAAATAGATCAAGAATGTTACAATTTAGTTAATTCTAGACTGGATTGAACAGCTATAAAATTAGAAATATTTTTATTGTAAGAAAAAGTAAAAAGTATTGATTAAATAAAAAAAATATTAAATGAAAGTTATAAGTAGGTTTTACCAAAACAGCATAAAGTGTACCAGTGTATCACCGGTCTGTCGTATGTACCAATGCAATTGTACCACAAATTCCAACAGTGTTAAGTATATAATTGAATCAATTAACGAGTTAATTGATTAAGTACTTCAAAAAATTGCATGTAATTGTGTGCAATTTTTTTCCTGTGTAGTATTTATATATATGTATATTGTTTTTTACGGAGAACACAAAATACATACGTAGAGCCTTTTACGTCATATCCGTAGACATCTTTTCTTTAGCTTAGTCTTATCTAATAAATGATCAATTTTTGAAGTATTTTGTTTGTTAATATTATTTCAAATGCTTAAATTTAAGAAATATGAAAACATTGATTATTGTTATTCATGAAGGCATGAATTACATATTATTGTTTTGCTTCATCAAATCATATATTTGTTTAGGCTGAATTCGATAAAAAAGTTTTGTTTACATCTTTAGATAGAGATAATCAGAGAAAGAGTAGAGTAGTGTGAAATTTGTATGTAGTTAATAAACAAAAAATAAATAGAAAATTTTATTATAGTATGATTGCAAATTATTGGCTTATATGACTTTTTTTTCAATTTAATAACCATTTTATTGCATACTATACTTTCTTTTTGCATAACAATTATCTTATATACAACAACTGCAACATGACCTAAAAAATTTGGTGACACTTTTACATTTTTTACGAAAATATAGCTTTAAGTGCTCAAGCTATTCGTTTGCAGTCTGTATTGAGAAATATCAATTTACGAACTAATAATTTTGCTAATAACTAAATCTAAATAAATATAGTAATGAGATATTTTAACGAGAAAAAAATCCTATATTCGAACGACAATACTAAGGTACCTCTCCATAAAACTTTATTATATTTCATCCAGTAATTTTTACATGATGCGAACACAAACAGACAGTCTGAAAATCACAGTTTTATTATACGTAGAGATAATAAATAATTTACATTAGTAACAATAAATTTTATTAAAAATAGTTTTTAAGAATTAACTAGTTTATTCAAAACAACTTAGAAACCAAAAATATTTTATGACCGACAAAAAGGTTTATGACTCATATCTACCTATGAAAGATGAGCAAAAACAGAACAAAATTGAATTACAAAAAAAAAAAAAATCGTAAAAAATGGCACAAATACGCGTAACGTTTTTTTTTTTGGAGTATAAAAGTAGAGATCGTAAATTTTATAGTAATATACATATAAAATTTTTAGGATCGCGATGGCCCTCACTCTCAAAAAGCTTTTCGCTTTGTTTTTGGCAAAAAATTAACAAAAAATCCTTTTTTGAATTTGAAAAAAAAAATTTTATCATAAAAATTTAAAATAAAATTTTTCTAAAAATTATATAGGTACCTGCTAATATATACTTTCACATAAAAAATTAATAAAAAATCTTTATTCGTTTAGCCACCAAAAAATATATTGCAAACCTCTCAGAATCGTAAAAAGTCAATAAAAACGTATGCGATTTACTCAACTTCGCTGATTTTTACAGTTTCCCAAAACAACAAATCTCAAGCAAATGCCTTGAAAATTCACTACACGATGAAGAATTTTGTTTCTGTCGAGCTGAGTACTTAAATTATTACATTTCTCAAAATTAATTTTTTGCCTAATGTCCGGCTAGATTGGTAAAAAACCCCTCTGTGCGTCGTGGTGAGTTTTTTCGGTGTAAGCTAAGGTACATTGCATTTTTTAACTCAAATTTTGTGCTCTTCAGGCGGCAAGATAGTCAGAAATCAAGCAATTTGTGAAAACTAGAAGGCAACAAACATTTTATTTTATGAATAAATTAATTATTTAGGCATAAGTTCTTAATTATAAAGAGATAACAGTGTTGAAGTTTACAATGTCAAAGCCGTGCTCTGCGAAATTATATGAATTTTTAATTTTATTTGAACTATTTTGAAATGAATAAATTTTAGGCTTAAATTCTTAATTTTTCTTTTTCTTTGCGTGCAGCACGATGATGAGGATTTTGTACAAACATCTTAGATTATTCTCTTACATAGTCTATTTGGGTCAGCAAGTAGAGACATACAACCATCAACTTCGTAACGGCTTCCAAGTTTGTTCCTTACAGAAGCTACAGTTAGATATCGAATTAGGCCGAAATGTCATCTTTTCTGACGAGGCGCATTTTCATTTTGGCTGCTATGAAAATAAATAAAATGCTGAATCTAAGGATCGGAAAAGACGTACAGAGAATAACATGGATTTGGGAGTGGTAGCATCATTGGCCTATTTTCTTCATATATTTTTTATTAATATTTTTTTTTTTGCTTTTTGAAAATACTGCTTTAAATGCCATTTCAGACAACGGCGAGCGCTATAAAGCTATAATTACGGTTTTTTATGGCCTAAAGTGAAAGTTAAGGACTTGAATAATCTTAGGTTTCAAGATAATGGCGCATCATCGATCTTTTGCGCACTAAGTAATCGTATTATTACCAGTCTTGACGATATCAATTGGCAGACTCGGATCTGAGATATGGTCCCATTAGAGTTTTACTTGTGGGAGCCGTAAAAGATCAACTATAATCCTAAAAAATTAGCAACAATTCTAAATCAACAGTTTTTTCTAAAGACTCGACTTGGGGATTTGAAGCCGATTTCAGTAGGAATTATTTACATTATTTACCCCAAATAAAGAAGCAACTTGATATACTAATAATTTACCTAATAATCTACCTATAGTATACTGCAGAAGTCAATATAAAATAATCTAAATTAATAGATATTTATTTTCTATAAATATTTATACAGCAATTTTTTTTCTATTAATAAATCCCACATTACATTCGATTAAATTCTCAAAACAAATCAGACATTTAACATTACAAATCTCAAAAGAATAAAATCCATTTTATACTTAGTGTTTGCTAATGCCCTACATGCTGACACACTTTAGTTGTTAGAAAAGTTATCTATTTATCTGACTGTCAAACTTCCTACGAGTACATAACGAGCAAAACAAAAGACCAACAATTGTATCGCCAACAACTACAACATCAACGAATATAATAATAACAATTTCTAAATCTAAATTACACTCTACGTTTAAATCTAAATAGATGTCTGACTGTATGTATGTATGTATGTATGTTTGTAACACTCTGTGTGTTTAAATTTGTATGTTTATCTGTTTGTATTTCTTAATATTTTCCATCGTTGACATGAGTAAACACTAATTTAGTTTGTGTGCTATTGACACACATTAACTATTGATACATAGAGATTTATATGCGCACATTCAACATTGACTCAATACAAACTATAAACCTAAACGTAAATGTTTTTTCAAGTGCACTCTTAGGTACTGAAATATAATAATTCCTATGCCTACAATCATCAATTGCACAGAATGTGCTGTATGCTACTTAAATAACACTATGCAACTGAATGTTTTTATGTTTATGGTATGTTTTTATACCTATGTATTTATGTATCTCACTAAAAATATTTTATATTTTACAATATTATTTTCAAGTTAGACAATAATATGCTGCTAACATAACAATATTAATAATAATATGGTTTGACTACATGTAATTCATTCATAATATATTGCTCTCATATTATAGTTACCTCAACCATATTTTATCTTTGCGTGTACTTTCGATTGCGTTGCACCATATATAGCCAGGCAATCACATATATATAGAAAATCCTCTTAACTCCACCCAACTTACGCTTAATTGTACACCAGAGATTCAAAAGTTACTACACGTAAAGAAAAAACATGCTTATTGTATGGTCACGGCAACCACACTATATTTTCTGTAAAAATACACGTTTGCTGTGAAGAAATTGTAGTTATTTTAAACAATACTATGGTCACGATAAACAAGTTTTTGTTAAGAGTTAATCATTTAAAAGTTATAGTTATAAGTTATACCAAAAAAGCAACATGGTTGATTTCAACCATATTAAAATTCAAACCACAACCATATTTCTTTTAACATTTAAAAATAAAATTATGTTTATAACCATAAAATATTATTATTAAACACCGTATGTTAAGTATGACTAAATATAAACAAATGATATATTTATTTCCTATAGTTTTCCATAGATAGGTTTTCAAGGTCAATTTTTTGTGTAAATAAAAAGACTATTTATTTAACAAAGTTATTCCGACGTTTCGTTGGCAGATTTTTCCAACATCATCAGGGAATTTCTTATTAAATATATATCCTTTTTCGTCAAGTTTACATTATACTAAATTTTATCACAGTTTTGTAAAAGTGGACAACACTACACAAAACTTAAAATATTAAAAATTAAATGTAAAATGAACTTAAAAATAAAATATCACAGTAAATATATTCTTCTTTGATCACAGTTGCTTTTATTACTTTAATAATGTTTGGTTTTAAAAATACATATTTTAGTTTTGGCCTTTTTTAGGTTGGGGCACTCTCTTAACTTTTCTACATTATGTAAAAATACTTTTTGATGTTTATTACTAAAAAATGAAACTCTTTAATAAATTGAAATGTATTCACATTTATATTTTACTATTCCTTTTTTTTCATATTCGCAAAGTTGAAATGTACTAAAATGAAATAAAATACAAATAAGGTCACTTCGTTTAAATCTTTTAAAGACTCGACATTAATTTTTAATATTTAAAGTAGCCAAAGGTTCGACATCTTTGCGGCCTAACGTGGGCCAGACCTATAAATAATGAAAATCGTATTTGGTGACAAATTAAAGCTGATAAATAATCATTTTATTAGTGTTGTGAGCTACAACCATCAAATAAATACATATGTTAGTAGATTAGCTGCTTGAGCAAGAGTGTACAAAAGGCAGTCCTAAAATACAGAGCATCCGCCCGAGGAACGTAAAACATCAAAGTGATCAGGAATTTATGCTGGATGAGGAGTCGTTTATAATAGCAAGTCATACAGGTATTTACTTTACATTTTATATTCGGCATAAAGTGTAAATCGATTAACAATCACACAATATTAAAAGCAAAAGTTTGGCGAAACATATGTACACATATACATGTGTAGTACATACACACGTGCATACATAAAAGTAAATTCTTAAAACACAAGGAATTGTATTGCAACCAAATTATATTGCAATAATATATGTATAAGAATTATATAAAAACCGTACGCATAACGGAGTTTGAATTCCCAAAAACCATATCATCTTTAGTTCAGTGTACATACATACATACATACATACATACATACATACATACATACATACATATTTCTTCGTTTTCATCAACTCGATTGCTTTCCGTTTTAATTTGATTTTTTTTCTATTTAGTTACATTTTTAAGTACAACAGCAACGATATTGCATTGCTATATTAATATTTAATATTTAAGAGATTATAAAGGCTTCGAGCTCTTAAATTTTTAATATTACCGAATTGGAGTCACAACAGAGGCAACGTGGATCTGTAAAGGCAAATGTTTCTCGAATAAAAAACTTAGTTAACGATGCAATGCCTACATCTGAACACGAGTGCCGGTTAAATTTGGTAGAGGCTTACTTTAATCAGCTACTTTCTATTCAAAGTGAAATAGAAATTATAAATTCAAAAGATTCTGCGAGAGCAGACATAGAAGAGCTGTGCATTTGAACAAAATCAAAAGTAATTGATATTATGGGTAACATTTATAAGAGAGCTACTGAAGCATCATTTGCTATTCCAGGAGCCATAAAATCGAAATTGCCAAAACTGCACTTACCATCTTTTGACGGCAAATACGCCGAATTTAAGAACTTTATAGCAACATTTAGACAATTGGTGCATTGCGATTCATCGCTCTCTGACATTGAGAGGCTTAACCACTTGATACGCAGCCTCTCCGGACAAGCCTTGATACTATACGGGCATTTGAAGTAACGAAAGAAAATTATATTGAGGCAATAGAACGACTTGACGAGCGTTACAACAATAAAACATTGATATTTATTGAGCACATTTCAAATATTTACGAGTTACCGTTAGTTGAAAAACCATCTCCGATGAAACTTCAAGCATTAATCGACAATGCTTTTGCCATTTATAGTTCCTTAAAATCACTTGGAAATGAGAAAGATATTTGTAATCTTATGCTAATTCATTTAATCTTAACAGCTCTTCAGCTCTTTGCCAACATGGGATGAATTCACAAAGGTGTTGCCAATTTTTAGAATCAATTGATTCACCAACAACATCAACTAGTAAACTACCTTTAACAGGAAATAATGAAAAACGCAGCGTATCGCGTCTCCATCAACAAAAACACTCGTTTAAAACTCAAGTTAAGAAAAATTTTATATTTTGTAAGCGATTAGATCATTGGAGCAGCAACTGTTCAAACTTCAAATCTATGAATGTAACCAGCAGATCTGATACTGTCAAAAAACTAGGTGTTTGTATAAATTGCCTATCGTCTGGAAATAACGTTTCTAATTGTGTCTCAAAATATCGCTGTAAGATATGCAAAAACTTTGCGTCATCACGAGTTACCATCGACTAGTAACAATTCAATTGCTTCGAAAATCACTCCTGTAGTGTAATACTTGCAACAGCTGTTATTCTTATTTCGGATAGTGCAGGTGGGAATAAATTAGGTAGAGCACTTTTGGATTCGTGTTTCCAAGTGAATTAAATAAAGGAAAGATTCGCAAGCCTATTAAATTTGTCACGTAGAAAAACAGCGATCGACATTTCTGGCGTTGGAGGCATCTCATCTAATATGAAATACGACGTCGAGTCCACTGTAAGATCACGCTTTAACTGTCATGAGTATTCTCTAAATTTACTGGTCGGATTTCAGGATATCTTCCATTCAGAAGTATTGATATCAGCAATCTGAAATCTTCCTCAAGTCGACCTGGCTGATGAACATTTCTACAAACAGCAACCGAATGATTTACTGAACTGAACTGAATACTTTTTCAATGTATTATGTAGGCGGAAGGTGAGCCTTGGTCCAAATATGCCTACTTTTCAAGAAACAAAGGTGGATTGTTACTGGACGTTACACACCAAATGTAACAAAATGTATAGTTTCCACCTCAGAATTTAAAAAGCTTAACGAACAAATCGAATTTTTATGGAAAATGGAAGACGTACTTCAACCAACAAACAAATGGACAGAACAGCAGTTGTGTGAATCGCATGTTACAGCAAATGTAGAGTCTAATGAACTTGGAAGAATCATAGTGGATCTACCTTTCAAGGAGCATTTTTCGGCTTTAGGGTCATCACATACCTCAGCATTGAAATGATTTCATCTTCTTGAACGTCGTCTTGCTCGAGACACCAATTTAAAATCACAATATATGCAGTTTATGGCTGAATATGAACAAATGGACCATTTGACACTCGTATTAAATCCTATCATAAATTCTCCACACTACTTTATAACCCACCATTGCGTACTTCGTCCAAACAGTACAAATACAAAGCTTAGAGTCGTGTTCGACGCTTCGGCAAGAACTTCATCAGAACAATGATTAAACGATATTGTGCTTGTTAGTCCAACCATAAAAGATGATTTGTTTTTACAAGTTCTTCGTTTTCGATTGTATAAAAATGCACTTACCGACGATATCGTTAAAATGTATCGAATGTTTTTGATTCATGCATCGCACCGACCATTTCAGCAAATTTTATGGAGAGTCAATGAGAGTCAACCAGTTAACGTTTATCAGCTTAACACTATAACATACGGTATGTCAGCATCACCATTTTTAACAATACGCAGCTTGCAGTTTCTTGCAGATAAATTTAAATGTTCACATGGAATTGGCGCTGAAGTACTTCGAAATCATTTCTACGTAGATGATATGATATAAACTACATAGAATCAAAAATGAGGTCTCTTATATCTTATCAAAGGATGGCTTAGAAATTGCAAAAATTCAGTTGAATCATCATGACTTCTTATCGAATGATACCTTACCGAAAAACATGAATATGCAAATTCGAAGCGCTCTTGGTATTAGTTGCGATCCAGTAAACGACAACCTACATACGACAAATACCTGCAAACATTAAGAAATCAATTCTAATGTGCCTAGATGACTTGCGTAACGTAAACATGACAATATCGCCGAAGCACAACTACATGGATTCAGCGATGCTTCACTAGGAGCGTACGGTTGTTGTTTCTACGTGTGTGTCCGAGATACACATAACAACTTGAAAACGTCACTCTTTACAACCAAATGTAGAGTTGCACCAACAAAGAAGAGGATAATGCCCCAACTAGAGCTTTGTGGTGCTCACCTGTTATCACTGTTGTATCGGAATCTCCTAGATTCAAGAAATAACAGCAAATGGTTCTTGGCGGTATGTACCAACACCTACGAATCCTGATGATCTAATCTCCCGAGGGTGCTCTCTCGAAACTTTAAACCAGTCGTGTTGGTTTTCTGGGCCCGATTTCCTGAAGCAACAAGAATCACAATGGCCTAAGCAACTTCATGAATGTGACGAAAATCTCGTAAAAACTGCTATTCGATTGTCACTTTTCAAATGCGAAATAAAAAACAACTATATTTTAGTTTTATGTGAAAAATTTAGCTCATTTTTAAAAATCGTGAGCATCGTAGCGTTACATCTTTTTATGAACTTATGAACGGTAACACTAGGCTCGTAAAATTTAAGTTTTGCGAAATATTTTTATATCAAAAATTTAATTCCTCTAAATTTTGTGCATACAAGCATTTTTTACGCGTTAGAGCAATTAAAATGTGTTAATATGTTGTGAACTATTAATCCATCTCTACAAAAAAATAAAAAACTTCAACGTAAAGCCATTTCTTTGGAAAACAAAATTGAAATTTTAGATCGCCTTCGAAATGGAGAAGGCTCAACATTTCTTGGCAAAGTGTTCGGTTTAAACGAAGTCACAGTAAGAACTATCAAACAAATAAAATTCAATTAGGCAATCGTTTATTTCTGGAACGAAACTATCTGTTAAGTCTTCATCATACACAAAGATGCAAATAAACGGTGCAAATACACATTATATATACATGCATATATGTGTAAAAATAAACATGATTTCTTGTTCTTAAAAAAATTCTCGTTTTCACTAATTTTAATAGTTTTAGAGATAAGGAACCAATCGCCTAAATTTGTATATGATCAATGTATTTTTTTACACAGTTTTTTTACACGGATTACCGTGTAAAATCAGAATTAGGTGTATATAATTCTGTAAAAAAATAAATTAACTTTAATTTAAGTTTTCGTTTTTTAGGAAGCCAACATTAAAAGCATTTTTAAGTTGCACGGTGTAATTAATTGAATGTAAGGTTCAACGTTATTTTAAAGTAATTACTAACTCTAGTAAATTTTTGTTACATCTCACATTCTGCAAAAGTTGCTGAAGTAATTTAATTTATAAGATGCTTAAAAAATTTTTTTATACTTATTGTTTCTACCGTCTTTTCTACCCTAATAATTAAAAAATCCAAATTTGGAAATGAATTCCTCTGTCAATTTTTCAATTAGAACCACTTAATATTTTGAAAATAATGATTTGTGCCCTGTACGATTTTTAGCGATATTATGAAATTTGTGACATGACTCATACTTACCCGTATACATTTATCAACCAATAACTAATGAGCCATATACAGTATAGATATACATACATATACACAATGTGGATTACTGGTTTTTTATATTTCTCATATCCCCTAAAATTATAGTCACTTGTGTGGAATTTATATCTCAATTAAATATTGTTCGCATTTAATCACTTTTTCATACTCCCCCATATCTAAAAAGGAGATAACTAAGAAAGTTATCCTTAAAAAGTTTTAAACTGTTAATAATCACCACAAAAATTGTTTCTAAAGGTAAATTTAGAACCAAATAACAATTAACGGTTGCATTGAAAATTACTAGAGATACAAAAATTATCAAACTGCCCAGATAATAGAATAGATGCAACTTTCCCAAAATTTTACTGTAGTCTAGTACATACTAGATTACAGTTAACATTTTTTCGAATTGTATTTCTACAATATTTTCATAGTTTTGTAGTATGCAGCTGTCGTCTTCAACATAATTCAGTAGCTGACTACACGGCGACGATCGTGTAGCCGTTGTAGTCTATGTGGTTAAAGCATAATACTTTTTTATATGAAGTTTGACTTTTGTTAAGACATGTTGATAGTAATTGAAGACGGGGGTTTAGTAATTAGACAACACATGCAGTGTAGTTAAATAAAGGCATTTGTCCCAAACTGGGAAATTTTACATTTATTTGGGTATATAATTTCGTGGGGAGGGATTTGGGGACTCTATCTTTTTTATTATTATTTTTTTTTTATTAAGGATTTGCATAACAACTTCTTGCACTATCTATTCGGAACGATAAAGAAAAAACGAGTCTTCGATTTAATTATTTTTTATGTGGATTCAAAGAAAATTTTGAATCTTGTGCAAATATCAAATCAAAATATCCTATGGAAAATCTATGTGAATTGCAGATTTTTACAGTTTCCATTTTAAAAGTGTAAACTCACTAACAATGCAAATGCATTAATAGTAAAGCTTTACCTATGGCAACACTGCAATTGCACGTTATGATTATTTTTAGAACAGTGTTTCAGAGCCTCTGGTGTAATTTTGGCAAGACGTATTAGTTTGAACCTCTTGAACTATGATGTTCCCATTTATTTCCAATTTTAAATTTTATACTTGTTATAGCGGACAAGCAATACTTGTTATAGCTGACAAGCAATACAGATTCTTTGTAAATTTCAACTGCCTGCCTATAACGGTTCATAAGCTTGCCCATATGCATCAAATTACATCAACTATGAGGATACCCTTTAATTTCTAATTTTAAATATTGGTACTTCTTATTATAAGGGACATAGTAATCGACATTCTGACAAATTTGCAAGTGATTGTTTATAACGGTTCAAAAGATAAGGCCATACAGATCAAATCACGTCACATATGGGGACACCCTGTAATTTTTAAGTTTAGTTTTGGTGCCCTTTACGGTTCATAATACAGTTAAAAAACATGTATGTTATATGGGGACACCCTTTAAATTTTAAAATCAATAACTTTTTTTTAATTGAGACCAATCTGTATCCGTAGTCTTTTTAATAAAAAATGTAAATGAAGTCTTAAAGTAAGGCTTAAGTTCATTTTATTCTCCCCAAATTGAAAAAATACTTTTTGAAAATTAAAGAAAAATGGGGAAAACTTTATTTAGACACTAGCGTTTTTTTAATTAATTAAAAAATATTCTTTTAACTGAGAGAAAATAAAACGAATTTAAGTCGTACTTTAAAACTTCACTAGTATTTTAATAAATAATTCAACTAATAAAATTAAAATTTCAATAAAGCAAACAATTTAAAATCGGTTCAGAAATTAATGGATTGTGAAGGCGCAAACATAAAAAATCATAATACAGACGAATTGATTGATAACAACCTTCAACTTTGAAGTCATTAAATAAATATAATGCGTTATAGAAATTACTTTATTTTGCTATTATATTGTTGAGTTATCTTTAGAAATGGGGATTTTTTTGGGAACTTCATTCCTCAAATTGGGGACATGAGGCAAACTTTTTCTGGCAACACTGAATAAATGAGATCGCAGCGTAGTTGGAGCAAATGTTTGGCATTGAAAATCTAGTTTGCCTTTTAAAGCCGGCCAAGTAACAACAAACGTTGTGGTTTTATATAAAAAATTCAATAATTAAATAAAGTTGATTTATAACAGTAAAGATTTTACATTGTGAGTTTTTATTTTGTAATTTTCAATTTGCGACTACATTAATTTTATTTTTTATTGTTTTTACGTTTAATACTGATTATTAAGAAGACAAAAATCAAATTGAAGTTTAAAAATCAACAAAATGGGTGATGAACTATTTGTAAGTTGTATTTAATTATATTCCAGTCTACAAAATCATTACTCTTTTTGTTTTTTATAAAATAACTTTAATGTCGTGTTATGTGTAGTTATAAATAATTATTAATTTCCGTTTAAAATTTCAAATTGTATTGTGCTTGCAATAATTTTTATATACTAAATTTAACTATACTTAACTCATATTATGTATGTCTTTTTGTTTTAATTTAATTGAATAATTTATATCTTTATTAGTTTATACTGTGTGATTCACTAATAAGGCTTTGGAGAAAGTATTTTTATCTGTACACAACTGTAGCTTCTCTTAGTACCTGGCAGAGCTGTAAAAAGCTGCAATCAATCGGCATTGAAAACAAAGTGATTTCAAATAAACTGATTTCATTCTATTAATTTCAAAAAATTTTCAGGTTTAAAAATTAAATTTTGTTAAAATAGCAATCATGTGTGATTGCAATCATTTTGAAATATATATTTTTTTTTTCTAGAAAGCATTGATCAAATGATAAGATTTCAATAAACTCCCCTAAATCACATATCACAGGCTGTATGCAAAATGATCCTATGAAAAATCGTTAAAAAACAAAAATGAAAAATAAAAATAAAAAAATAGTGATCGTTTTTTATTCAAAATATGTAGTTTTTAACACATAAACCCTTATTTTTTCACTTTTATTAAAAACTACTTCATAATATAATATCGCTAATAAATGGGTGATATTTCATTAAAACATTTGGGCAATAATAAAATTTATTATTCCCCAAAAACGACGAAAAAGCATCTAAAATTCGTTGGGTTACTTTTCATATAAAATATTAACCGATTTTGCATGAGGGCTATTTTTCATTTATGCTTTTAGGCGAATTTTTATAGGGTCATCTTGCATGCAGCCAAATTTTTAGTGACAACTAACAAATTATAGTGAAAACTTATATTTAATCACAAAAATAATAGTCAAAATAATTATTATTTTTGTAAATTTATTGAAAAGAGTAAAATCAAACATAAAAATTAACATTGGTTTAATTTTGATTGCAATTACTGGAATTAATTTTAATCAAATCGAATTGATTTCATTCAATTTTATCGTTTTAATTTCAAAATATCAAATTAAAATCCTAAATTGATTTTGAATGCAAGCAACAAATTAGTAATTATTAAAACGGAATCATGTCATTCCAATTAAATCGATTGCAATCTTTTACAGTTCTGGTACCTAGCCTTGTTATATGTAATTTATGTGTAATTTGTTGACTTTGTTTTTATTTTGCAATTTTATATGTTTTTTTTTTTGTTTTTGTTGTTTTATATGTTGTTTTGTACGTTTTTAGAAAAATAAAATTCTTTATGGCCTTCTATATTTAAAAACTTCAAACCATTCAGATTTCTGTTTATGTTTAACTTTAAAAGTCATTCAACTCACTTGTTAAGAGAACTAAAGCAAACAAAATTATTAAATTGGATTTCTTGTTTCTTTTCAAGTGAATCATAATGGTTAAGACAATTTCACCTACATATATTATTTATTTATACCAATTAACTTGAAATAAAAAAAGTGAATCATTTTTAACCGACTTCAACAAGAGAAGGAAGGTTATCAGTTTGATGGTTTTTAATGTTTGTTACTTCAGAACCTCTCATCATTTATGATCCGATTTAAATATTTTTGTTTATATTAATGGTTATGTCCATATATTGGTCGACTTTAAACAGATTGGTTCCACTTCAAGCTTTGAAAAAATTACACTAAGTAGTTATTGACATTGCAATTTGTAATTAAAACTGAATGTGTTTTATCAATAAATATAAAAAATTTAAACGAGTCTCGTTAAAGACGTGATTTTTCTGACGCTTAATATTAACAGAGAGTGTACTATGTCTGCTACATCAAAAACTCGTTAAAACAAAAAATTAAAAATTATAGTGTAATAGGCAGACTCTTGATATTTACGCAGAAATTAAATCACTTTGGTTATTAAGCAACAAACACAAAACATTAAATTAAAGGGTGTCTCCATAGAAAATGTGATTTTGTCGTATAAAGCCTTATTTATTAAACCACAAGAGGCAAAACTTGAGATTTGTATTGTAAAATGAAATAAATTAGAGGCTTTACCACTGGAAGTTATTTTTATTTTAGTTTTTAATTGTTCTATTAACGGACATTTTAATCCACAATCCGTGATAATTTTAAATCTCTGGTTTTCAGTGCTCAAAATATACTTAAAATCTCACTTCTATGGGACTCCCTTTAATGTTGTATATTATTTTTTACTAACGATCCCCAATGCGCTTCGCTACCCCCATCGTCAAAAAATAAAATAAAGTATGACCAAGCTTAAACTTTTTTTTTTTTTTAAGAGAAGTAACACTCAGGCTATTAATGCCTACATATTAACTGTGTTACTTCCTTTGGAAAGGGATAGTAGTAGTTAAGACAGATGGTAAGTGTGATAGTAAAGCTTCGCATCCGGCAACACTGCAATTGCACGTTATGATTATTTTTAGAACAGTATTGCAGCGCCTCTGGTGTTATTTTGGGCAAATTAGTTTGAAGCTATCATAGCCAATTTATAATTATTTTACTTCGCCGACGATTTAGTGCTATGTGGTAATACCGGCGAACTTAAAACGTAAGTTTTTCTCAGAGAAACATACATATATCAAATTTACAGTGTTACTATTACAGATAGAGATTTAGGATAATAACTTTGTGTGGCGATACCCGAAAATGCAAAATATTTAAAGTCACTACCTGTATTAACGACACACAATAATAGTTTTTCTTTTTATATATTAGTTATCACGCCGACTGTTCTAATCCACCATGATTTTGCTAAACCATGTACATATATTAGCATAAATGTTACTCATACAAAATTTCAAGAGTCTAGTTATTATTTTTGCTCTACTTGGATGTTAATATGAGAGTTACTTGCACTAAATATGAAGCTTCTACCTATTACAAAGGGGTTACTGCGTATTTCGATTCGAATGAAATTTTTTTTGAAAAACTATGTAAAAGACATACCAATTGGAACGATTTTTCTTTCAAATCGAAATACGAAGTAACCGCTCCTTGACTCAATTTTAGAATATTTTTCGAAACACCATCAGTAACTTTTTTCAACTTTTTTATCTACATATATCTCGAAATTAATTATATTATAATCAGAATCATTTTCATTTTGTGGCCACAACATAATTGATTATCTTTTTTTGTATCAAGTAAATTTTGTATAAAATCAATGTGAGAGTAAATATTATGCACATGTCTACTAATTATGTTTTACTAGTTTTTGGAAATGTACTTTTATGAAGATATAAAGATCATCGAAATAAGTTCTCAAGTTTTCCAAGAATTTTCTTAATTTGTCTAAATTAACAAATTCTCTAAATTACTAAAAACCCTAAGTTCTGTACAACGAAAGGTAATTTTCACTCCTAACTTAATATTGTATATTTATAATCAGTAATAAAGAAACCGTTGTACTACGAGCATTTGTTTTTTAAAAACCGTCTGAATAGTTTAAACACTTACATATTTATTACCTAATCTTTATATTTCACGCTCTTGTGAATCGTTAAAGATTTTTAGATTTTATTAAGTGAACATCACATCCCGGCAGAAAAAGGTAATCTAGTTTGGACTTAGGCATTCTTGGTGGAAGGACTTCCTAACTGGATTACCAACTTAATGATTTTAACAAGGCATAAGACTAAAATAACGAGTTCTTCACAATTGATTACGTCCTGTACATTACGCTAAAAATGCAATGCAAATACCTTTTTTAGTTTTCAATCATTCAGTAGGTAACTTAGAAATTTGTAGAAATTATTAAAATTTGTATTTAATATTGAATATTTGAAATTTTTTATTAGTCGAACTATTTATTTTACAAACAGATGACATTTTAAATCAAGCTTAAGTTCGTTTTTATTCTGTCTAAGAAAGAATAAACTTCATTGCTAACCGAAGGTTGGCTGAAGCAACAACAAATATAAGGTGGTAAATATTAAAGTAAAAATATTAAACAAAAGGGAAGCTTTACGTAGTGGTAGACTTTGTTCTCACAAACTGACGATTGATGATTTAATACAGTTTTCTCGAATTTCTTTATCTGAGTTAGGTTGGTTAAATAGATGATTCTTGCAACTAAACACTACCCAAAGTAGATAGATACGAAGAGTGTTGATGACGGACGTAGTTGTCTAGAAAATGTGCATTCCGCTCTGCTGGTGTCTAAAAATGAAATTTTCCCAATTTTTCTTAATATTATCACCTAATCTGTAACTTAAATTATTCTGTCTTAGAGAGAATAAAAACGAACTTGATTTAAAATTTCATGGCTATTTTTATTTAATTCTTGCTGTTTCGATAAAAATAAAAATCTAGCGAAAATATTTTACTAATTGGCGCACTGTGTATGCTAGTTTTTAAGGTAGATTTGTTACTAAAATGGATTGCTGATGTGTATTTAGTTGGGCACAATTGTTACTAAAATAAAGAATTACTGATGAAAAAGTCAATTCGCGCATTTTTAAATCAAGTTTGGACAATGAAATATACCGCTCCTTGTAGGTTGCGAAAGACCCACAATGAAATAATTCCAGCACCCTCTTAACGACTTTTTGTGTCGATCTAGAAGAATCACGAATCACGGTGATATTGGCTTTAGGATGTAACAGTCGGAAATACTTTATAAAACTGAGGAAAAAGTAATTTTAAAACACTTCTTGAAAAAAAATAATCGCCTTGTAGCTGGCTTCAGGAAAATAATTTCTTTAGTTTCTTCCTCTTCACCGAAAGATAAAAATTGCTTAACACTTAATAACTTAAATTAAAGTGTAATTATTTTTCTGACAGATGTTTAATATACCTTCTCTGCTTATATTAAGTTAATTGCGAAGCGAATGATTTATAACTTGAAATCTTCGTAAATAAAAATATCTATGGCCGAAGCGGCAGTAGAAAGTATATTGTGTTTTAGATAAATATATACTTTTCGCAGATGTTGAAAGGATCCGTTCTTTGTCCTTCCACAAACCTAACAAACACAAAGAAAATATTTATTCAAAGCAAAAAAGCGATAATTCCACATCAAGTTCAAACCAGAATGCAACATTTTCATAGGGTTCAGAACAAAATGAAATATGTCTGTACTATGTTACGGAGCAAAACGCAACAATAGTAATAAAAAACAAAAGAGAATTTCAAATGTTTTTCCTCCAAATGTTCGTCCATCTAAACTGGGACTAACTGTTTTTGAAAAAAAAAATTTTCTACATACTTATGTATATAATTGTAAGTTTTCTTTTTAATACAGATAAGCTTCTTGTTCTAGTGGGCACATCGACTCCGAATAGAAGGATATCTGTTTACCATGATACCCAAGCCAAGAATCATACGATCCTGTTGTCAAATATTCTAAATATGTCATATACACAAGTATGTTGTCAAACATGTTCAAACTAATTGTTAAATTCTTAATAAATATGCTGGACCAAAAATGAGTACGTAAGTCTGTATTCCAATTAGATTTAAAAGACAAGAAAATATGGACAAATACTTAGAAACGAAATGTCGTTAGGAAAATATTATTCTTTGACTAGCTGTGCCTGCCACTTCGTCAGCGTCCTTCAATATTTTATTCGATTTTTTTTTTAAAGCAATCCACACCAAAGACCCTTACGTTTTTTGTTTATTTTTTTAAAGAAGTAACACTAGGCAATTAATGCCTATATTAACTGTGTTACTTCCTTTAGAAAGGGATAGTAACTAGTAGTTAAGGCAGATGATTAGTGCGATAGCAAAGCTTGGCAAGTGCTTCTGGTGTTCTTTAGGCGAATTCATTTGAATCCAGCATAGCCAATTTATAATTATTTTACTTCGTTCCTCTAGTTTATTAATATTTTTAACTTTATAAAAAGTAAAGTATTCATATCCGGTTAGTTCATCTGCGTACTTTCACTGCTTTTTTGTCCACTTTCTAAGATATTTTTTCGGAAAAAAGTATCCTATATTGCAATCAGGATACTTAGGTACCTCTTCACAAAATTTTGTTAAAATCCATCTAGTAGTTTTAACGTGATGCGTACGTCAATGAAAAGCAGACAGACAGACAGACAGACAGACAGACGGAAGTGAGTTACTATTTTATTATATGTATGTATAAGGATTTATATTTTATTTAATGGCATATTTATTAATTATTTGTAATTATGAACTAGAACAAATCATTAGAAATGGTCCAATTACCAATTACTTTTTTTCGAGTTTAACGTAATATGCTTTGTAATCGGGTAAGAGAATTTGATAATCACAAGAGGAAGTCATTATGTAGCAAGTAATTCCTTTGGTAAGGCCTATATTATTGCTGAGATATAAAATAAGTTGATAAACTGATGCGATTTGCAAAGGATTTCATATCTCACAAGTACTTAATTCAATATGAAGATTTTTAATTATTTTAACATTCATATTCGTTAAGAATATAAGTGTGTTATCATGTAGTTAGTTATAGGTTTTTTTTATAAATACTTTAAGTATGTGTTTCTATGAACGCCTTCTAAAAACGATTTTTATGGCATTATATGTATCTCAATTCATGAGTAAGGAAAAATAGTATGATTTTCTAAATGCTGGCAAAACTCTTCATATTCAATCAATATTATTTAATATGTTTAAATTTATTTATTTTATTTATGTTTAGTACACTTTGGACTACTACATTTTAGTTTCATAAGTAATATATTAATCAATTAAATGTTCAGTATAAAGAATTTATTAGGATACTTTTATAAAAAAGCACGCATTATACACCTGTATTGGTTAAATGGATGAAACTTTTATTTAAAGTTACATTTGCAACAAACATCTATTTTATATTTTATTATATGATTATAAATTATAATGAATTTGGAAAAAAATACTGACTTCCATGATGGGAGAAAACATGCATAATCGTATACAAAACATAAAACCCAAGTGATATTAGAAATATAAAAATATATTATGAACACAAATTTAAAGAAGTAAAATTTTATATTGAATTTGTGCATTATTTTCATAGCAAATTTTAATTTTGCTAGGATTTAGCAGGTTTTTTAGTTTTATGAATTAAAGCCGACTCATTTGAGTCTGAATATTCCCTTTTTAATTTCTGTAGAGAGATGTGCTGGAGGACCAGGCCATAGAGTTCCTACTGTAAATCTTTTGATTAAATGTTAATGAGTTTATTATATTGGATCAGCACACCTCACATTGTCTTTACGGACGGAGGGCAGTATAGACCAAAGGAAGTGTTGCAATGTTTGTTCCTCCTCTTCATACGAACTGCTTTTGCAAAAGCCAATGTACGGGAGAGTTTATCTCGTAGCAAAGTTATCAATGAGAGAAAATAATCCAATAGCGTATACATTTTTTTCATTTGAGGGGTTCTTAGATTTGCAGTATTCCTGCAATCATGCTGGGGTCGTGCAGTTTGTGGTCTGCTAGAAAATCTTTTTACAGCGAAATACCAACTAGAAAACTCCATTTCAAGTGATGCAGTTTTACTACCGTGCCAAAAAAAAGTCGACGTTGTCAAACAAAAAATTTCACACTTTTGGAACACAAAAATATTATTTTTGAAGTAAAAAAATGGGATTCAAAAATTAAAAGGAAAAAATAAAAGGAAATTAAAATAAAAAATATATATACATAAGTCCAGCTAGTGGTAGATAAGAACTGTATGTTGACATGGTTGTTCTTATCATTTATTGATCACCTCTCTGATGTTCGGCCAAGAGAAGCAATATTTCTCCTTCTTAGTCGAACGTTACCACGATCATTCAGGATGTTGCGAATGTGGATTGATGCGTTTCAGGCTTTTTTAGATACGTTGTAGCATGTTTCATTATTACTGCCTTATTACTATAAAATGAAAACGTGTGGTTCTCTAGTGTAGTGCCTTATTTTTACTAACCCTAAACAGTAAGTTCACCAAATGTTGATTGCTAATATTTTTTGCACAAACCGCGGCATAAATCTTGCATAATGTTTGGGGTAACCTTGAAGCTTTTAAAGAAGTCTAGATGAAAAGAGACTACGTTTAACAATAAATAGGGTTTTCCCGTTAATTCTATGATCATAATTTTATTTTGGAAACGAGTGACTTTTCAGGGTTCCCTACCAAAAACTTAAAAACGTAACCTTATTATTTTCGTGACACAAAGTGAAGTGTATAGTCCTATTTTGAACAAGTACAAAAAATAAAACCAATAATTAAAGGGTGTTTCGATAGTGACACGATTTTGAATGTGAACAAAATTTCCACAGATTATATTTTACAATACCTACTGTAGCAACAAATAAAAAAAATAAAATTAATAAAAATGAACGGGTGTTCTATAGGAATTTGGCCTTCTCTTCTAAGCGTTATTAGATAGACCCTTAATATTTACACTAGGTATTTAGTAATAAGCTCTAGTATAAAAAATAATAAAAATCTAAAGGGTGCCCCATAAAATAAAGAAAAAAAATGAAAACTTGTACTTTTAAAGTTATATATTGAATGTAATACGGAACCCCTCGTGTGTGAGTCTGACTTGCACTTGACTGATTTATGCATAGATTGGCCTGTTAGATCGCCGTACAGAGATCGAAAAAAATACTAAATACAGAATAACAAACTCTAACACTAGTGGTGATGAAGGTTTTATTCTCTTTTAAAAAAACTACCTATAAAAAGTTTTTATACTCGTAATATTGTTAAATAAAATCAAAATACAGCAAACTAAAGCGGTAGTCACACTCTCAAGCATGTCATGTGTATTGTTGGTTAGTGTATGTTGTTATGTACAGTAAAAGTTCATTCCTACAAAACAATTCAGACTAATTTTATAAAATTTCTTTAACAGACTAAAAAGGGATGGGTTGGAAAACTTTTACTGATTATAATGTTTTTATTAATGTCATGCCGTCAAAGTCTACAAGCTAAATCTATAAACGTAAGTACCACCCCAATACCACAGCAGTCATATGTTCTTATACTCGTATGCATACAACTATGTTATGTTACACTAGTACAAATGAACACAAATAACTGCAGTGACAAATGTTTATAGTATAATATTTATAGTATAATTAACAATGTCAATCAGTGTATAAATACATAAATACTTATGTACATACATACATATGTATATTGAATAATTAATGTAAATAAAATAAAACAAGAAATAATTTAAGGAAAAAGCCTTTTTGACGGTAGCAAAACTACATGAAAATTAATGAATTACATATATGTTTATACACTTAAACTTGATAAATTATTATATTTGTATTTACTTATTCCTTGAGTGTACAAACTTGTAGAGGAATTAAACTACGGATGCATAAATTAATGCCCGTATATGTAAAAATTCAGTGAGTCGTTTTTCTGTGTGCTGGCTAAAAGTATATTAAATATATTATATTCTGACTTGCGTATAAAATATTTAAGCTTAATTAAAGTGTCAACAACGAACGACATCTTATTATTATTATTATTATTAATTTTTATTACTTCCTTCGTTTGAAGTCTGTCTGTCTGCCTGTGTGATTCATTAACTCAGTGTCTTATGTTAACAGTATTCAACCGAGTAAATAAAAGTTAAATTCTGAATTTTAAATATCAATATGCTAATTGTTTTAACGTTATAATTGCAAATATTTAACCGTTTTTATTACATTTGCCATCCTCAGTGATTTTTCTGACATTTTATTCATCTCCAGGACTTTCAGCAGCTCGAAGCAAACACTGTAAATAAATCAATACAGGAACTATCAGCCGGTGGTATGGATCCGATTTCAAAATTACGTGCTCTGTGCATTTCTCGTGGCGCCAACGGCATAATTGGCCTGGGCAGGTAATTTGTTTAACTATATATTTATTTAACCATATTTATTTAAACATATAATACTCTTACATGTACATATTTATCAATCGAAAGCAGAAATTCAAGTTGCTTTTAATAAACATTTTTATTATATTCCGCACAACACTACTTTTGACACATTTAAGACTTCATATACATGAAACGTTATATGATTTCTGTTTAATATTTTGCCTTAAAAAAAACTTTCGAGTAAAACTAAGAGCAATAGCAAATAAAATATCGAAAATTTTTCCAAATTATCTATTTTATTTAACCAGACGAACAGGATGCTAAAATTGGAAAATGTTTTACTGAAATTAAAAGCGGGTAAAATCTATATCATAAATAATTAGCGAGAAATCTACATACATAACTAAATACTAAATCTTAAAAAGATATTATCGACATTGATTAATTGTGATTTAACTAAATAAAAATCTGGGATTATATTTTTTGTACAAATTGTACATTTCAAGAAGGTTTTGAATATTTTATGTTCCTCATGTTTGAAAAGATCACTGTAAAACAGGTATACTGCAGACGTGTTTGATCTTGATGTTGTTTTTTTATAGAAAGGTATTAAAAAATATCCCTACAATTATGATCTTTTTCAAAAATTCAAATGTGAAACCCGACCAGAAACCAGGAATATAGAAACTAAACTCGAACATCTATGCTCTTTTTCAATTGGATTAGAAGAATGCATGAGTTGGCAAACTCAGGTGATAAACACTCCGCAGAGACCTGTATCGACAACGATTACTCTACCAGCACCAATTTGGAAACAGTTTTAAATTGTTGTACAGTGTAATTGTTGAAAAAACGCAATCTGCAATAATCAAGAATACTGAGCCACTTTTGCAATGTGCATGCAAGCCTCCAACACTACACACGAGACATGCAATTTTACACAGATCTAACAACCAGATCCGATAGTGAGAGATGGCCGTTAGTAACAGCTGTCTTTATTGTTATTTAAGTCACACTACAAATTTTTATACTTTTCAATAAAATGCATCAAAAACTAATAGGATTTCAATGTATAATAGCGTTATCCATAGTCAAATCAACATGATACTCAAAATGACAACAGAAGTTTTTTTAATCTCACCGTGATCCTACTCTAAAATTTTTATTTTTATTTTTAAGCCACATAAAAAACATACGTAAATTAAAAAAAAAATTGAAAAATACTATCTCAAAAATTAATTTTGAAAAATTTAAAAACACTATCTCACAAATTCATTTTTTTTTTTTTAATAAAAAAAAAAACAATTTTTAAAAATGAGCTCTTACTCCACTTCCTAGAGATTTCAGAACTGTAACTAGAATATATTTCCGCCTCAAGCGCATATGCAAAATAGTTTAAAAATAGTAAGAGATAGATAGGATTCACGAAGTCAAAAGAATATAGTAAATTTGAAACAAACTTTTTTTGTTTATTTGGCATGGAAGAACCCCATAGTGTGAAATGGTCTTTTAACGTTTTCAGAAAGTTTAAGTTATGTCAAAAATGGTTTTAAAACGAATTTGTTGGCAAAAAATCGAAAATAATACTGTCAAAAATGTATTGTAAAAATGCGCCAAAGTCACTATAGAAGAGTTTTTTTTTTATTTAAACTTTGCCATATTAAATATTGACTACTTCTGCTTTTTTAAATAGAATTTTTCGTAACATGGATGATGACGGCAGTAAAGCTTTAAACGAATATGAATTTACAAAAGGCATTAAAGAAATGGGCTTGCAGTTGAGTAATCAGGAAATTAAGGAAATGTTCAAAAGGTAACAATTGTTTTTTTTATAACTTTAATCATTGATTTGTTAATTAAATTTTTATTTAATTTTTATAGCTTCGATGAAGACGGCAGTGGTTCTGTAAACATGACAGAATTTTTGCTTAAATTAAGAGTAAGTTTTATTTGTACTATGAAATATTTATATTTATTTTCTTTATTAAATCTCAAGAATATTTATTATACATTTATTACACATTAACCTGTTAAGGTGGATGGGTGGTTTATTTTTCATTTTCTCTTCCTTTTGCTTTGTTTCCTTTTTTACTTAAATTTTTTATTAGCCGTGTTTTAATGATTTTGTTTATTATACTTTTTACGATTATTGCGATTACAGCCTCCCATGTCAAAAGCTCGTTTAGATATAATTGATAAAGCCTTTGCCAAAATGGATAAAACGGGTGATGGTGTTATTACTCTGGAAGACTTAAAAAATGTTTATTCGGCTCGCGAACATCCTAAATTTAAAAGTGGAGAAAAGACTGAAGATGAAATTCTAACTGACTTTTTGCATAATTTCGAAGGTGGTCGCGGTAACTTGGATGGCAAGGTAAATGAACATAATGACTTGACTATAAAGCTATTTTTGTTATTTTCCATTGCTTTTCTTCTTGTAGGTAACCAAAGAAGAATTTGTTAATTATTATGCCACAATTAGCGCCTCTATAGATAATGATGAATATTTCCAATTAATGATGACAAGAGCTTATGCCATGGACTAATATATGTATATGTAAAAGTTTCATTTTGGTTTTAATTTAATTAAGATCAACTATTAAAAGTATTATTAAAAACTTATTTATGTTAAAAGCAAAAGCTTGTTATGGTTTTATTATATTTTTAGGCAAGCAAAATTTATTATTGAATAAAAAATAAAAGAAGTAACAAAAATATAAGTAACCGTGAATTACTAGGGCTGTTTAAAATAAGAAAAACCTAAAATATTGAACATGAGACGTGTTTAGGAGATAATAGCAGTTGTTAAACTTTCCACTATGTAAACTTCGGATAGCAATATATGTCCGCGCTGGACTTATGTTTGATGTAATATAAATAATCAACTTTAAAACCTGTGATGTGGCAGGTTATTAATAGATAGATACAAATTTTGATAATGAATATAAATGTTCGTTGTTTTTTATAAACTTGGTTGAGTCTTATCAGCAAATCCTAAAAATTTCCAATCTTTAAATCCCAGCCAAAAAAATAAAATAATAACTATAAAAAATGCACTTATCCGTGCATGCCTGAGTTTTATAAGTCGATGGCATTTTTTAGTGTCATATTTATTATATCTTCATTATATTTGAATAAGTAATTAATTCTTAAGTCTAAAAAAACAAATAAAATACTTGTTAAAACTAGCTAGTATTAGATAAAAATGTTTCAGGGTTGCTGTTATAATTGCGGCTCATCGCTCTGATGTTCGGCGAAGAGAAGCAATATGCCTCCACGATAATTTAGGCCAGAACGTTTCGCTATTTTCTTTTTATCTTAGAGGACGTTTTTAGAATACCATGGAAACTTTTAATTTTTGCTAAGTTCGAAGCCGAAAATGTTTTTTATATATTAGAATTCTATTTGGGGTCTTCCGGTAGTGCTAGGGAAAGCACAGTCGATGTCTGGACTCGTTTGGGTCACAATATCCTACCTTAGCTCGCTACGGATTCAATTGGTGAAGACGACCTTTACAAATCTCCTTTTTAAAGTACGGACCTAAGTTAATTTAGTTCTCAAATATATCCGTTTTAAGTATGAAATATTAAATCCCTCATTTAACGGACACGATAAATCACCCACACGTTAACAAGATTTGGTTAGTAATAATGATACCGATAAACCTAACCTTAGCGTAAACTCGATATTTATTTATTCTGATATAAACAATGAAACTAACCATGATTAGTCATTAAGCCCTATTAAACCCATTACTATGGCCGCTATAACAAAAAAATATAAAATTTAGAAGGTGTTCCGATAGTGACGTATTATTCTCGTATACATATATATTTATTTCTTGAACCGTAGGAGGCAGATATTTGAAACTTAAACACAGCAATTAAAACGATGTTCGCTATCTAAAGAAGTATAAAAAAATATCGCTACAGATTGAAGAGTACTCCGACAGTGAAGTGTTTGCATGTATATGGCCTAATTTTTAAACCAAAATAGGTAGACTCTTGAAATTTTCATATAAAGTGTATTAATATGGCCACTACAGAACAATTAGTGAAGTTGAAAGGGAGTTAATAAAATGACACGAGTTTTGCTAATATTACTTTTTTAGTCGTAAGTTTATACGGAGTCTGTATAACTATGTTCGCTATAGCAAAAAATATAAAAAATAAAAATTAAAGGGTGAAGGCGAAGATGACAAAAGTTAAAGTACGTTGCCTTATTTTTGAACCGGATTAGGTAGACAGAGGTGTTCTCTAGGTGTCGCGAATTTGGGGAATTTGGACTTCTTAAATTTTATATTGCGTTACCGTTGTACATTTACTATCCATAAAACCTATCTTGCTGCCATTTCTCATTACTTCTTGTTTAACTTTTTAATTTCATAACATAACTTTAAATTTAATCTTCTTTATACAATTAAGTAAATTAACTCATATCGATTATGATATATAAAATACATACACAGAGGAAAAATAAAGTTGTTAATGTGTTATCAGGTTTCGAGAGATAAACGTTTAGCAACTAACATCTATATTGAATTGACATGATTGTGCTATCGGCATCAATTTGCACAACTCTAAAGAGTATTGCTTTAGAGATTAATTAGTATAATTGTTGGCAATATTTTTGTTTGCCGCAATGTATAATATGCTTTTTGATTGTTCAACATATTCAACACATTTAAATTTTTAAAACTTATTTAAAATAAAAGAAATTTGCGTCACATAATTTAACTAAACAGAGAAAGATTTGAAAATAATTATAATTACGATTTATTAAAATAATTTAACTGTACTCATCTAAAAGCATACACCACAGAGCATATGACATGAAGCATTCAAATAGAAGGTCATGCATTATAGCCATATTGCAATTTTTAGTGATGAGAAGTACTTGAATTTGGATCTCCCAGATGGCTTCATTTATTATTTTCACGATACGAGAAAAGTGGAGTACTGTTACATGTTATGGCACAATAGATTTACAATTTCAAATTGCAAACATTTCTGAAGAAAACTATATGATTCTGTGACAATCAGCTTATATTCATCGTCATATTTTCCCGACCTAAACGTAATTAAAGAAGTTCGTATTTAATTATTTTTATTTTCAAGCTTTAGGTCATTAAAAATAATTAAATACAAATTATTAAAAAGGTTAAATAAACTGTATTAAAGTAATTAAAGAAGTTTAGAATTAGCATTCCCGCAAGGTTTACGAAGGAGGAATATAATTTAATGATAATAAATCACTAATTCAAAGTCCAATTTGGAGATGATATAAACATTTGAGCTGTCGACAACGACTAAGAATAAAAATTAAAGTGATTCTAATCGTCTGCTCGAGAGCGTATATATGTATCTATGTATGTGATGTGAACATACATATGTACGAATATAACACAGCTGTACGTTTTAAATAAAGTATTTCTATTCACATTCGCTAAACTAAGTTTAACCGTATTTCCACTAATGACCACACAATAAAGGAAATGTCTTAAGTTTTTGATTTAAGCTTAATAATGTAAATTTTCTTTCATTTTAATGTAATGATCCATTTTTATATAATTTGATATTAATTCTTTCCCAACATACCATATAGCAATCAAACTAAACTACAACTTGTGAATAAGCTTATAAATAATAGTCTGTTTTAATATTTTCTTAATTTCGATTATGATAGTATTTAGAAAATATAAATTCACAAGCATTTTTTAACAATGATTAAGAAACTATTATTATACACAAATGTTTCTAAACAATTAGTTTTCTTTCTTGTCATAAATTTTTTTTTTTTTTTGAAAAACTTAATAATAAATGTACAAAATAGAGAAATTAATGTTTTAGGCTATTAGGCCACCACACCACAAATTAATAGTTTAAATTTCATTGGCAGATCTACTAAGAGTTCTTGTTATTGCAGCATAGGATCTCTTAAAGCGTCTAATTTGTGGTACTTCTGAGGAAATCTTAAAAAATGTAGTTAATAGTGAGTATCTATACATTCTCTCCTAGACAGTGTTCCTTCATAGTAGTGTTGTGTGCTAAATTTTGCATTGACTATTCTGGAAAGATGTGATTTGAGAAAGATATTATTTGCGAATATAAGTCTAAAATTATGTAATGAAGATTATATAAAGAAGATTAAAAAAATTAATAAAATAATATTTCTGTAAGATTATTCTACAATTAAAAATATAAGCTTTTCTTAATCATGTACATATAATATTTTCATAAGCGTTCCGTTTTGATTTTTCTGCAATTGTTACGATATCATTTTTCAATAAATTCTAAAAACTTTCTCAAGCTTAAATATTTTTCACAAGCCATTTGGTATGTTGGGTTATATTATATATATATATATATATATATATTATATATATATATATATATATATATATATATATATATATATATATATATATATATATATATATATATATATATATATATATAGATTTATATATATATATATATATATATATATATATATATATATATAATTTTTTATATTATAATTTTTATACAATTCCATCAAACTATAATAAACAATAAGTAAATTAAACACAACAAATTTGTCTCAATGAAATAAATACAAATTTAATTTAATTAAGGTAATTGGCTTAGTACAATTTAAACAAAATTGATACTACTTTAAATTGCAGTGTTCGTATGTATGTGAATTTTACATTGAAGAATTAAGAACAGGAGCTTAGAAGCTATAGATTGCGACATACTACAGGATTCTCATCAATTGAGCTTAAATTGCAATTACTCTTTTTACTTATTCATGTCCTCTTATATTTAATGATTATTTAAATAAGCCATGCATGGCTTATTTATCAAATCAAGCGATAAATTAATATTTTTAGTCATGTTTTTTTTTTGCTCTTTTTTAAGTTACACACATACTTACATATTAGTCTCGGAGTGAGCAAAAATGAATCACAAATAAATTAAAAAAATAGTTGTGGTTAAATGGTAGTTGCAAAATATTTCAAAATATATAAATATAAAAAGTCAAGTTCTAAATATTGATTTGTATATTATATTTAATACCAGCTGTACCCGCCACTTCGTCAGCAGCCTTACAATATTTGATTGATTTTAAATTTGATTTTGGGCAAGAAGTGACGCTGAAAAACAGTAGTACACCACAAGTTTCCCAATATACTATATTGGGTCCCTTTTTATATTTGTTGTATACTTCAGACATATCAACGACACTTGATGACGACACAGCTTTTTTAAGCATTCACGAAAGTCCCGAAGTAGCATCACGATATTCACAAGAACACATATCCAATTTAGAAAAATGGTTGAAGAAAAAGGAGAATAAAGGCGAATGAACAAAACTGAAATCATATAACTTTCACACTGTGTGGGGCTCATGCCCTCCGATTCGCATAAATAACCAAATCATACCACTTATTTGGAAAACTCATATAGAATAAAAGTTAACGCAAATGAAGTTAAAAGCAGTCCAACTAAAGTGGCTAATTGACAGAATCTCTACTCTTAGCTTAGATTACAAACGTCTGTTAGAGAAGTCAATTCTAAAAACAATTTGGTGTTACGGCATTCAATTATGGGGCACTGTCTCAGCTAGCAATGTTGAAAAAATACAAAGGCGCCAAAATAAGATTCTTCGTGTGATTACATCTGCTCCTTGGTATATAAAAAACATGAACATCCATAAAGATCTAAATGTGCCATCAGTTAAAGCAGAAATATCGAAACATGCAATAAGGTATTTAAAAAAGCTTGAAACTCATCCCAATCCGCTGGACCGTAACATACTAAATGAACCTGATTACATTCGACTATATAGTATCATACCTCTGCAGACCAAAACAACTCTTTTTTCTTACGAACCATTCGTGATATAAGGCAAGAGACTGTCAGCAAAATCTTTGAACTAATAGGATATTGTACTATGAAGCCAACCACTACAATCTCATAAATAAAATCGTATTCCATAAGTTCATCGTTCATTTTATTTAGTTTCTAAAAAGATACTTGCACTTCGATCACCTCTTTGACTACTATTTCCTTGCGTACAGTTAATGAATAATGAATATAGTTTAAATTAAATAATGATTGATTAATACTTGTGTCCTTTATTTGCGTCACTCGCTTTTAAAGTTATACAGTTTAATATATTTTTATAACGACGACACTTAATGCATTTTTACATCAGCATAATGCAATTTATTCCGACTGACAAATTACATTATGTACATGCATACAAAATTTTAAAACGTAATAAAGGAAACAATATTTACTTCATCGTTAATTCATTACTTTATTTATTTAATTTTTAACGATTTTCTCTTTGTGCTTTTATTGGGTATTTAATATTTTATTTGATTTCCTTTTTATATTTACCCTTAACACTTGCGGCGGTACAAGTGTTATGGGTAAATATGTATAAGTTTGTCTGTCAACCAGTTTTAAGTTGTAACAAAATTATAGTATGACCCAATAAATTGTATGTATTTATTCTGATTCTGTTTTGTTAGGGCCGTCGATTTAAGGAGGTCTTTTCTAGGTACGGGTGAATATTAATTTTACACAAACCAGATATTATCTGTGGGTCTATGATTTTGACTTTTTTCCAAAAGGTAGTTACTTTTTTATAAAAAATCTTCAAAATATATTATGTGATATTGTAAAAGAATAATAACTATAAGTGTACTTCATATTTGAACTAGCAAAAGACATTTTGAACTCAACTATTAATTATTTATTAACTTAATGTTTCCTATTGCGCATTTTTAAAGACTTCTTTTGCAGTAATATTTTATAATAAAAAAAAAATCGTATTTTTCCGCTTCTTATTAACTGTCAGCAGATTAAGTGCTTCGAAAGTATATCTACCCAAATGTAATGTAACGTAATGGCTCCATAAATAACGCCTTAAAACGCCCATTTCTTACACTGCTTTCATTTTAAATCTTCTGGAGTCCACAATGTTACATTAGACCCTCCAGATTGCTTTTTTTTTAATTATTAAGTGTAAAATAAAAAATTAAAATTTAATAAGTGTAAAATATATGGAACATTTTTGTCAGAAAAGAAAACGCCATTAGACTCACACACGTAGGGTTCCGTACTATGTTTAGTACAAATTTAAAAATTCTAGATGTTAATTTTTTCATGTCCTATTAGTCACTCTTTAATTTTAAAATTAAAGTCATAATCGCGAAAAATGCATCACTGTTGGAACACGCTTTAAATTTTAGTAATTGCTGTTATAGCGGCTATGGTAATACACTTTCTATAAAAATATACATGCACCTACCTATTGCGCTTCAAAAAATAACGTAATATACTTGAAAAACATGTCACTGATGGAACACCCTTTAGATATTAGTAGTTGTTACAGCGGCCGAAGTACAACATCTACTGAAAACATTTCAAGAGGCTACCTATTACGGTTAAAAAAATAAGGCTATTTATGAACAAATCATGTCTCTGTTGGAACACCCTTTAATTTTGTTATTTGTTATAGCGGCCATGGCAATTCCCTTTCTATTAATATATCAAGAGTCTACCTATTACTATTAAAAAAAATAAGTTACTATACCTGTAAAACGTCACTGTTGGAACACCCTTTAATTTTTAGTAATTGTCATAACGGCCATGGCAATACATCTTCTATACAAATTGGAAGAGTCTACCTATTACGGTTCAAAAAATATCTCGTTATACATGCAAAGTACGTAACTGCCGGAAAACCCTTTAAATTTTTATTGTTTTTATAGGGGTCATAGCAATACACCATTTGTGAAAATTTCAAGAGTCTATCTATTATGGTTAAAAAATTCCAGATTCCAGACATCAAGGACATAGCTTTGTAGGCAGTCAAGTAATATCTCGATATTTACACGACCACATACTCAATTTTGAAAAAGGGTTTAAGATTTATGTAAATGAAAAAAAAAATAATAACTTGACCTCTGTATATACATAATTACAGTAGGGAGCAAATGTGAGTACATGTTTGTATTTCTTGTATTGCATAAAATTAGTAATAACGAAGCGATTTTCAAATTCTTCTTTTTGTGTTCTTTCCTATTTAGTTCTTAAAAAAACTGCTCTAAGAAACAATAAAAACAAAAATAAAACAAATGACAACAAATTTAAATGACAACAAAATAACTCGTACGTAAGTACGTAAAAAACTCAGCGATAAATAAATAAGAAATAATGTTGCTATAGTAGAACTCTGCAAGGATGATAGAAGACAAGGTTACTCCATCCCGAAAATAAGATATAAATTTTCTGCGCATGTCGGCCTAATGACGTCACGCAACTGTCTTCCTAATGACTAATAATTCTGATTGAAAGTATAATTATAAATTATGTAAGTTTTTAATATAAATTATGAGTTTCTTTGCAGGGTTGACATTTTTTGTCTATTACTTAGATTTATTTGTACATATGTTTTTTTAAGCAATTTATGGATTACAGACTTGGCAACCTTAAATTGACCGACCTACGCAGTGTTACCATTTGTGAAGATTTTTCTTATTTTTGAAATTTTTGAAGTTTTTGAGATGCCAAAAACATTAAAAAAGATTTTTTAGCTGAAAAGAGGATTTGTAAAAATGTGATATTTAATACTGTTAGTCAGTCTATTACTTAGTTGAATTTGATATCAATATCACAAAAAAAGATTTTTAATGCAAAAATAAGATTTTTTTCGGACAACTTGAAGATTTTGAAAAAAAATATTGTAACACTGTAACGGGACAACATGTGCATGGCGTAATCTTGCCTGCTATCATTCATGGTACTCTGTTTATTTTTTGAAAAGTCATGAAATGTTTCCTGCAGCAAGATTTTCCCTCTGAGAAATATTTTTTTTTTGGAACTGCGAAACAATATGAACAGCAATTTTTTCGCACGGAATTATAGCCAACATCTGTTCAGTTAATTATCTGTGGTTTTAATTTTAAATTTGCTGTGTCCAAAAAATGAAAATGGAGTGGCAGAAAAATTCAGGTGAAACTATACAAAAATTGGTTGAAAGTATGCCCAAACACATAAACAGTGTATTAAAATTTAAATGACTATGGACCAAGTTCAACAAATACAAAATATATTAAATGTTACCAGAAAGTGCAAAATTAGCTACATAAGAGTTATGGTTATTTTGATTTTTCTTTGAATATGCAGTTTTTTGATTTGTTTTAAAAATATTATTGTTAACAACATTTACTCATTTCTGCTCCCTACTGTACATCTTGATCAGCGCATTGCTTTGAAAAGCCATATAGAATGAAATTTAACCCAAAAGAAATTAAAAGTGGTCCAACTAAACTGCCTGGCTGCATGCAAAATGGTGCTATAAAAAATCGACTAAAAACAAAAATTAAAAATTGCCCAAAAAATAATAAAGTAAATTTGACCCAATTTTATTAACAGTTTTCTTTCTAAATAGAAAAATATAAAAATGTCCATAGTTTTAGTAAGGGCATTGATATTGGTTTAATTCATCGAGCATGCTTTGAGCTTGCAACTTTTGTATGTAATCTTTGATCAAAATCCAAGAAAGGAGTGACTCCTGCTGCTCGTGGTGGTGCTGCCAAAGGAACTCTGCGTAACCGTAATTACGGTCATTTGATCCGTTATTAAATTAAACCGTTGATTTAATTTAACCCTCATACGGTCTTCGGGTGAAATTTCACCCATTTTCAACTTTAAAGCTATATATCTTTTACAAATTTTACTCAATACAAATGCAACTTTTTCTAATTTTCTAAATTATTATTTTGCATCAAAAAAACGAAAATTTTTCTTTACATAATATATAATTTCGAAAGTATTTAAAAAATTACGTTTAAGTCCCTCGGGTGAAATTTCACCCATTAAGAAAATTATGTAATAATTATTTTATAATGGTAACCTTTATGACAGAAATTAAAATTTCTGGCAGCACAATCCAACCACATGTTTTCCTTAATGTATAGATAGGTTTTTCCCCGTTTTAAAATATTAATTTGTAAACAAGTTCAGCTTGTGGCAATTTTATTTTTGAAAAACTATACTATCTGTGTTTTGTAAGAAAATACCGAAAATGTCCGTAAATAGGAAGGTAAATAAAAATATTATTGAGGAATAAAATTGTTACTGAAAAACTAAAAAAATGGTGAATTTCTTAGCGTTTGTTTGATGACGAAATTGAGCAGATAATGGAAAGTTGGGAAGAAAGTGATGCAGCAGAGGGCTCTGTTTCATATTCTGAAGAAGATATTCCCGTTGAGTTTATTGAAGAAATTTCGCATTCTTCTAGTGATGAAAGCGATGAAGAAGAATTAGATGTACGCACTCAAACCAGCATTTTATCTAAAGATAAAAAACTTACGTGGTCTACTGAGTTGCCAAGATCTGTTGGACGAGCATGTGCAGAAAATATTATCCGCGATCGAGTTGGAATAACTTATTATGCTTCAAGTCGTATTGCTAGTATAAAAGACGCATTTTTGATATGTTTTCCAGAAAGTTTACGAAAAATTATCATAAAGTATACAAATGTGGAGGGGCTTCGTGTTTATGGAAATGGTTGGCAAGATATTGATGATGTCTTATTACAATCGTATTTTGGCCTACTTGTATTTGCTGGCGTGTATAAATCACATGGTGAGTCACTAGAAAGCTTGTGGAGTGAAGAAACAGGAAGATCTTTATTCCGATCAACGATGTCGTTGAAACAATTCAAAAAACTGTGTCGAGTTATTCGATTTGATGATAAAAACAGCAGAAGTGAACGCAGAGCTCGTGATAAATTAGCTCCAATCAGAGAGCTATGGGATAAATGGGTAGATAACCAACAACGTATTTATATCCCACATGAATACGTTACAGTTGATGAGCAGCTATTGGGATTCCGAGGCAAATGTTCATTTAAGCAGTATATGCCGTCAAAACCCGCAAAATATGGTATAAAACTGTGGGTTCTGTGTGATAGTGTGACACATTTTGCTTGGAATTTGCAAATATACACTGGTAAGTCAGCTCCTGATGCAGCACCCGAAAAAAATCAAGGCCAAAGAGTGGTTCTAGACCTAATCAGAGATCTAAAAGGGCGAAATATAACGTGTGATAATTTTTTTACATCATATGATCTTGCAGTTGAGTTGCTAAAAAGAAAAAACACTATTGTGGGCACAGTACGGTCCAATAAAACGTTTTTGCCGCAATCAACGAAACAAGAAATTCGTAAGCGTGCAGTTTTCTCTAGCATGTTCTTTTTCAATGACAAGGTTTCACTGGTGCAATACGTTCCAAAAAAGTACAAAATTGTCAACGCCCTTAGTACTCTTCATCATGATAAATCTGTATTGAATAAAGAAAATAAGTTGCCCGAGATTATATCATTTTACAATAAAACTAAAGCCGGGGTAGACACCTTAGATCAGTTGGTGGGTACTTATACGGTGAAAAGAAAAACAAATCGATGGCCCCAAGCATTGTTCTGCAATATGATTGACTTATCAGCAGTAAATGCCTACGTTTTGTGGCAAGAAATGAACAACGATTGGAATAAAGGAAAACTACACAAAAGGAGGTTGTTTCTTCATGAACTAGGAATGGAATTAGTCAAGGCGGAAATTCAGCGGCGTCCTCATTTACCAAGGTCAGATTCTGCAATTAAGTTGGTAAACATCATACGTCAAACTAGCGATGAGCCTTCTACGTCATCAGATGGGAAAAGGAGAAAACTGAGTTCGGGTTCCCGATGTGAGATTTGCCCGAAAAATGATAGGAAGGCTTACTCGTCATGTGTAACCTGCCAAAAATTTATTTGCGGGCAACATAAAGTGGCATATTGTGTATGCAGCAATTGCAATGAAAAAAATTAGTTAGTTATTTTTATTTTTTATTTATTTTTTATTTTTGCTATGTCAAAAAAATTTTTGTTATATTAACATCTGGTTAAATTGAATGGATGATTTAAGTTGTTTTTATTATTTAATTCATTATTTTATTGAAGACTGAAAATTAGAAACATACATATGTAAATAAAAAATTTGAATTAAATGAAAAAAACAAATATTTTCATTACAACACTAGTAAATATTACAAATGGGTGATTTTTCACCCGAGGGACTCTACTGTAACATATTTTGAGGAACGTATGAGGGTTAAATAAACCGTTTATTTAATTCATCAAGCAAGCTTTGAGAAGAAGTTGTATGTAATCTGTGATCACAGTCTGTTAGGAAGCTTTTTGCTACCAAGTTAAATATATTGTTGCTATTGTACGCAAATAAATTATTGTATGCTTCATTAAAATAAATATGAAAGAAACTATATGTGAATAAAAAAATAATAAAATACAAATAGTTTGCTAATATGAGTTGAAATATTTAATTATTGTTTATTGTTAAATTTTAGAATTAGGCGCCGCAGATAAAAATCTTTTGTCTGCAGTGCCTAACTCTAAAATTTAACAATAAACACATTTAAAACAATAACTATATATTTTAACTCATATCAGTAAAGTATTTATAACAACTTAACTAGAAATATTTACTAGTATAAAATAAACAAAGCAATTTCTACTTTTTTGCCAAAATAATTTACGTAAATAATCAGATGCTTTTTGAAGACTGCCACTAGTAAAACTTCAAATGTGATGTCAATATATTTTCTGTAATTTTATCATTTATTTATTTTTTTTTTTTTTTTTTTTTTGGTAAAGCAAAGACAGAAACTAAATTGCTAATTTTTATAGTTTCTATCGTGATAAATTTTTAATGTTAGGATTTCTGCGGTTTAAGGTAACCTTTATAACTGCTTATAATTAGTGATCATTTTTTATTAAATATATCTCGTTTTTAAAACAAACCATTATATTTTCACTCTTATTATCAAAAATGTTTGATCTTTCATTAAAACATTTTTCATTATGAAAAATCGCCCAAAAATATAAAAATGAATTATTCTCCAAAAACGACGAAAAAACCCAACATTTTTGGGTAACTTTTCATATGAAATATTAGACAATTTTGTATAAAGATTTCTGGGGCTATTTTTCATTTATGCTTTTGGGCGATTTTTCATAGGGTCATTTTGCATGCAGCCAAACTGCCTTAGGGGTAGAAACTCTATCCTCTGCTTTGCATCTTCTACTTTAAAATTCCGTCCTCAAACCAATATATTTTTATGGAATTCAGCTATGAGCGCTGCCTTTGCTCCTAACTTAGAATTATTAAAAAGGTTCCAAAACAAGATTTTACGAATGGTAGCAGTTGCTTCCAGGTTAATTAAGGGCTCGAATATTTACAAATATCTAATCGTGTCATTTATTTAAAACAGAATTATCGTAATATACAGTATTTAAACGAATAGACTGCAATTACATTCGACTAAAAAACATCCAAATCCAAATCATAACCGAGCAACCGTGGATTATAATGTTTTGTGTGGCACAAATGCATTGAGGATAAACTAAATCAAAAAATAAAAAAAATGTTTCGTAGTTAATAAAGCTAAACAGCAAAAATAAAACATTCATATAGCGGAAAAAATACTGCAATACTACTACAGCCTAAAGGTATGCGATTCATGTGTCTGCAATAAAAACTGAACAATACGATTGTTTATGATTGTTTTTGAAAGTTTATTTTATAATTTTGTAACATTAATTTATTTTAAATATTCTGTGAGGTATTCAAGATGCTTCGAGAGATAAAGAGCTGACATTAAAGCGATATTTATAGAATGGGTTACCCTTAGGATACGGGACCCTAGAAACCTTTTATCCTCGTAAGTTCAAAGACTTGAAAGCTAATTTTTAGCCATTTATAAGGTTCAAGTTCTTTTTTAATATTAAAAACATTATGGCAATATTAAATAAAACTATATTTCATGTTTTTTATCTTTTATTTTATTATTTATTTATTTATTTGTTTGCTTTGTTTTGTTTTATTTTAACAACTATTAAAGAGCTTAATACTAGTAATACTTCTTAAGTGGTTTCTACTTTGTTCTTATTTTATTTATCCTTATTGAAGCAATTAATAAATTACTTTTTTTTACAATTGATTTAACTTAATTTTTATTTCCATTTAAAGTGCCGTTTTTATTCGTTTTTGTATGAAACAACTTTATAAAAATGTGTGCTTAAAATGTTTTGAATTATTTCAATTCTTTAGTTTTAAATATAAAAAAAAATTAAGAAAATATTTTACAACACATGTACGCAAAAAGTATTTGTAATGAATAAACGATTTAGTAAAAAATTAAATAAATTACAAAAACACGAATTTTTTTAAATTTATTTTACATTTGTGCATTTAACAAAGTTATGTGCAAATTATTCATATTGAGGGCTACAAAGTATTCCGAACTGACTATGAGAGATATAAAAGGAAGAAAAAACACTTTTTGCTGCAAATTTAAAAATCTCTAGGTCGACATCCTTATCAGTACTAAAACAGTCTAGCAACTGCAATATGCATTCTGAAAAATATATGTATAATAAATGTCTAAAAATTTATGTAGTTCTAATAATCCTGGACATTCAAATTGTAGTTCTCTTTCACAAATTAGTGAAATATATCTTTAAGTAACTTAAGAGTTAAACAAAAAGGAATCAGTTCTTAGTTTAAAAAATTAAAAAAACAAGTAAAACTGTTAAAAATAGATTTATTTCCAAATCGTTGGCTGCAAAACAAGCAAAGCACAGGTGTAGATAAATATAGCTTTTCGACAAACAAACATACAAATAATTAAATATATTTTGTTTTTAATATGTAGAAATAACTAGCAGTGCCAGCCTCGTCGTCAGCGTCCTAAAAAATTTTGTCCGATTTTATAGTGCTTCAGATTTGGTTTATGTTTATGTAGAGGTATCCATACCTGGATAATTACTTAGGAATATAGGCTTTATAAAAAATTATACAAATTCAATATATAAAATTCTAACATTGTTGTATAGTTCTGTAAATAGTGTTTAAAATTTCGGCTGATAAATATAAAAGATGCTGCCAAGTTTACAGTCCAATTAAATCAGTTAAATTGCTTACTTTCACTACTTTTACGCTGTTTTCTCTTAGAAATGAGATATTTTATTGAAAATACCTGAAAAAAGTATCCTATAATTGAACCGAGAATTCATCCAGTAGTTTTTACGTGATGCGAACACAAACAGACAGTCAGACGAAAATTCCAATAATTGGAAAAAAATACATATTATATAGGGCAACCACACCATCATAAAAGTGCGCGTATAACGCATATTCTTAAAAATTTTTTGATATTTTTTTTTATAAACCATCAGTGAAAGAAAACCTTTCCAACGCATGTACACGTTTGAAAATCGGTTGAGTGGTTCTCGAGTTATAAAAACACGAACATAGGACAACTTATTTTTATAAATATAGAGATTCCAAAAATTAATGTAAAGCTCTCTAAGAAGTGTCTAAAACAATCTAATTCCACAAAGTAAATATACAAATATTATTCAATTGGCGCCTGCTGTTGCGCAATTTTGTTTAAAATATCCCACTTTCAAAAATAAAAGGTGCGCAACCGTGTTTAAAATATACCAGTTTTAAACCGAAATCTTCCGTACCTTTAAACCGGAAATTGCGTACCTTCACTGCTTTTTCCCCACTTTCTCTTGGAAATGAGATATTTTTGCAAAAAATCAGGATGCTAAGGTACCTCCTTACAAAATTTTGGTTAAATCCATCCAGTAGTTTTTACGTGATGCGAACGAAAATTAAAAGCAGACAGACAGACGGAGATGAGTTACTATTTTATTATATGTGTAGATAGGTGCTTGTATATCCGTCTGGGAGTTGTAGATTCGTTTCCCGCCAAAGGAATAAAAAAAAGTGAAGTTCTTTGTTACTAAGTTCGATAAATTAAGTTAGAATATAATTTTAATTGGATTTTAACATTTAATGAACAAGTAAATAGAGGTTAGATACCCACCAAATCAAATGTTTCGATTTTTTCTGAAGTCAGGTTTGTCGTAAGGAATTCGTTAAGACATTTCGATAGTTTGTCGGAAATCAGACTTGTCGTAACGAATTCGGTAAGACATTTCGGTAGTTTGTCTGAAAATTCAAAAAATAACGAATTTGTTAAGACATTTCGGTTGTTTGTCTGAACAAATAAAAAAATATGTATATAAAACTTTGATTTCTATGTAAGAAAATAAAAATCGAACTTGTATTAAAGAAAAAGAATAATAGTAAATGCGAACAAATTTTATAAATATAACCAAGATGGACAACTGAAATTGATTTGATTACGGTTAAGTATTGCCTTCAATACCAAATCATTAACTAATCGTAATATTCACTTAACTTTCAGAGAATGAAGTTCTAGCTTATACTGAGGTACTGACAGAAAACATGTCGTTGCGATTTCGTACCTACATTTCGTTGCGATTTCCTAACTATATATCGTAACGATTTCGTTACTACATATCGTTGCGAAGTCGTGTCAACCCTTTCATATAAAAATCGTTACGATTTCGGTAATATTTCGGTTCCGAAATCGGAAGATTTTTTCGAACAGTCGTTACGAATTCTTTACGAAATCGGAACATTTGGTTTGGTGGGTATACATTCTTACTGACTCACTCACCAATATTATGGAGCACTTCCACTAAAGCTAGAGCTGTAGTTTGGTATAGAGTCAGATCAGCACAAAAACAAAAACAACAATTTAAGTTGTTAAAAAAGTGAGATAAAACCGAAAAGCAAGGTCGTTTTTATTCAATTACCTATCACTAGTTTGTATTGTACCAGGCAAGAAGGTGATTCTCACTTTGAACGGCCGAGAGAACATAGCTCAATTTGTTCCAATAAATTTATCGATACATGAACAATTTTGTAAAGAATATTTGTTTATACAAAATGTATAAAAAATTTCAACAAATTATTTTCTATAGAAATATTTTTTGAACAAATAATTACCCAGCAAACCAAATGTACCGATTTCGTAAAGAATTCGTAACGACTGTTCGAAAAAATCTTCCGATTTCGGAACCGAAATATTACCGAAATCGTAACGATTTTTATATGAAAGGGTTGACACGACTTCTTAAAGATATGTAGTTACGAAATCGTAACGATATGTAGTTACGAAATCGTAACGACATGTAGGTACAAAATCGCAACATGTTTTCTGTCAGTACCTCCGTATAAGCTTCGTTCTTCTAAATTTAAGTGAATATAATGATTATTTAACGGGTTGGTATTTAAGACAATACTTTACCGTAATCAATTCAATTTTAATTGTCCATCTTGCTTGTGTTTATTAAATTTTTTTATTTTAATTCTTTTTTATTTAATACAATTTTGGCTTTTATTTACTTACGTATGAATCAAAGTTTTATTTTTTTTGTTCAGACGAGCAACCGAAATGTCTTAACGAATTCGTTACGACAAGTCTAATTTCAGACAAACTACCGAAATGTTTTTACGAATTACTTACGACACGTCTGACTTCAGAAAAAATCGGTACATTTGGTTTGCTGGGTATCTACACAAAATTATACGAAGAAAATAATTAAAATGAAAATTTTATTGATACACAAAAATTCTCTATAGTATTTTTTGCTATAACTTCTTTAAAAAATACTAGATATAAAAAGAATTTCTCGTGGAAATGTATTCGATTTTAGAGAAAATTTAACGATATATAAAATAAAATTTAATCGGCATATAAAAAATTATTCAAATATGTTTTTTATCGAAAAATTTACGAATACATTAATCTAAAAAGTAGAGTAGGGCCTTACAATATTATTGTGCAATAACTAATATTGTTAGGTAGATATTAGTAGGTGGCACAATTTATTAAACAAAATCAAAATTCTGTTGCCGAAATTCTTTAATATTTATTAATTAATCAAAAATAAGTTATGTATGTATGTATGTATGTATGTATGTATGTATGTATGTATGTATGTATGTATGTATGTATGTATGTATGTATGTATGTATGTATGTATGTATGTATGTATGTATGTATGTTTGTATGTATGTTTGTATTTATGTATGAATATGTGTGTGTATAAAGGATTTGTTTACGTTTAGATACATACATCCATATGTAAATGCCAAGAAAAATTTGCTTAAAAATATTGATTCACTCATATAGTAGCGTGGAGCAAAACGACAATAATTAAAGCAATAAAATACTCAATATCATTGTGTAGTTTATGGGTACCTTAACTCGTATTTTTACGAAATTAAGTATTTCAGTGATTCCATCGCATTTTACATAAATACACCTCGTCCCAAACATTTATTGCAATAGTGTAAAAACAAACGCTTTTACAAGCAGTTGTACATTACAAATTGCATTAGCGGAATTCAGTGTTCAAAGCAAATGGTCTTGCAAAAGTGGAAGTGCATAATATCATAGCATTTTTGTGAAATCCAACAACAAAATACCTATTGCTTTTGCTAAATTTTATAACGCATTTGCACTTTCGCAAGACCATTTGCATTAAACACTGAATACCGCTCTTGTGAATATTATAGTTTCTATATGTTTACCTTCTCTTGTAAAGTCTGAACCTTGGTATTTGAGACCAACTTATAAAAAACTATCAGCAATGAAATTTATTGTTATATGAACAATTCGCTACAGACTTTTAATAAAGTTTTTATTACCTAAGCTTTCTTTTTTTATCAAATAATTTTGTTAACTCCAAAAATTTTTATCAATTATTATCGAGAAAAATTTTTATTATTTTTATATATCGCACTTGATCAACAAAAGGGTATTAACTCAAAATTTTTAAATTTTCATTTTTTGTAAGAAATCAAATAACAACATCAATATCTATCTGCTGTAAAAATTTCAACGTATTCTGATTACTCTTTCATATCGAAACCCACATTTGAGACCATTTTCGTGATAGTGTCTTGAGTATCTTTATATCAACAAAAAGGTATTATTTTGAGTTAAAACTGAAATACATCGTATATTTTCATAAAAAAGGCATTATTTTCATTTGAGCCTTTATTTGAGTTAAAAATGATCAAATTCTTCTATTATAATTGGTTGTATTTTGAGTTGATACTATTTTGTTGATAAAATTTTTTTACTTTATGATTTTAACTCGAAATGAGACTCTTTTTATCATAAAATTTTTTACAATTTTTTGAACTGTGACTCTTTTTATGAAATATTTCAATCCTTCTTTACTTATAAATATTTTAATGAGATCTTCTTTACAATACATTTAGTTTAAATAAAATATTTGTTGATAACGAAATTGATTGCTAAATAATGATTGCAGTAATATTGAAAATATTTAAATATTAAAAATTATTGCATTTTATATCGTACGAACAAATAATAGTTAATTAAAATTTAATATGACGAGTCCAAACCTGCAACAATATTATGCATCCTTGCCTCTTACAGGATATACACAGTGACAATAAAAGTTATAGCTCCGCAGATCCATTCAGCTCTGATTCGAATGGCGATTTCGGACATAGAAATTTAAAAAGTGGTTAATGGAAGTAAAATAACGTACTTACAGTAAAATTTAAATCGGCATGTTTTTAGTTTTGCAATTAAAAGAACCAAACGTAAACTAAAAACGTAACAATATAAAGTGGTTGCGAACTGCTAGTGGAGAAAATTTCCGTTTTATGTGCAACAAAAAAATTGCTTGACCTTATTACCCAATTAAAAAATACTATCTACTCGAAGCAGTATATCTGAAATTAAGAACATGTATTTAAGATATATAAAATGTTGAGCTGATACCATCTTGTTGATAAAATATCTCTAGAAGGTAAAATAAAAATTTATTTTTTCGAGTTAATACCCATTTGACGAAAAACATTTTTTTTGAAACTATTATAATTTTTAACTAAAGCGTCACAACTCAAACTAATATAAAAAATATATCAATAAGTTTTAGAAAAATGGTAGTAACTCAAAAAAAAAAAAGGTTTATTTGGCAATACATAATTGCAAAAAAATTTAAGGAAAAACAGTGTAAATATATTTTCGAATAGTATTTGTTTACTATAATATGTTCGGATTTTTAATTTATCTTAAAATGTAATCACAAACATTTGTTTACCTCTACTGAATATTTTAAAATTTTGAATTAATAACCTCTTGTTGATCAAGTGCGATATCCATCCCAAAAAGATTTCGTTAGTAAAATTTTCGATAATAAAATTCTTTTCTCTAATAAAAATTTTAGTATAATTATTTATCAATAATAAAAAACTATAAAATAACAAAATTCGATAAAATTGTATTGATAATAAAAATTTTTATCGAAAAGAAATTTTTCGATAATAAAACTATAAATTGTTTACGATAATAATATTTTTTTCCTATAAAGGTTTTCAAGGAAACAATTTAATTTAATTTCGCTGAAAACTTTTATCTTTAAATTTTATTAATTAAGAAAATAAACAATCAATTTTATTTATAAAAATGTTTGCTGACTATATCAAATAATTGGTTTATCTCCTTAACTATTTAATAATAAATAAAAAATGTGGGAGTTTTTGTCATACTCTCTTGTCATATCCTTCCTCAGGCTAAAAATGCAAACCATAAAGAGCAAAAAGTTTTATTTTTTATTCCAATGTTTATAGCTCATTAAGTCAGAACTGGAAACTCTGCTTTAACACTTAAATTTTACATTTCATCAAATTTGTTGTGTACTGAAAATTCATATTTAGAGCATTTACAATAAAAATATTTTTTTTCTATTTGCTTTTTATTTTCTTGTTTTTTTTTTTTTTGTTAGTTTATACGCATTTAGTTTTAGTGTCTAAATTGTTAAAAAATAAAATTGAATAAATGCTTGGGTAATAATGATGATAATAATTGTCAAAAATAAAGTAATAATTGTGGCAGTTGTGAATACAAATCAATTATGAATATAATTCGTCTGTGGCAGTAACTGATATCAATCAATTTTATTTAGTTTTCATTAAACAAAAAAATAACAAAATAAAAACAATTTATTTAAAATGGCAGTTGTTATTCACTTTTTTTTAGTTTTGCTCTTAAAACCGCATTTGTTTTTTATTTGTGATAAAATAAAAACTTATCAAGTGTTCAAGTGTTTAGTCGTTATGTTTAACTATTATTATGAAAAATATTTTTGAGTTTGTTTATTTTTAATTTTGTTTTCCTATAATTAAATGGCCAAATAAGAATTTGATTCTTGTTTGAATTTTATGCTGTTTCGTTTAACTGAAGTCTTTTAAAATATAAATTTCTAAAATTATACTTTTTCTTAAATTCATATTTATAACTACATATAATTATAGTTATTTTATGTGTATTTTTTAATATTTATTTTCTATATTTATTTATATACTAAACTGTTGATAAAAATATTTACATTAAATTATTTAAAATAATTTAAAAATATGTAATTGTAAAACAAATATATTTTCTTCTTCCTGTTTTTTATCCCATAAAATTTAATACTCATATTTATGTGTAAGTAAGTGACTTTAACTTACTGGAGTTTTGTTTATATTTAATTAATTTTTTTTTTGTTTGCTTTTTGCTTCACTTTATTTAGAGACTAACTAATATGATATAGTAACTTCTTCTTTATATATTTTTTGTTGTTGTTTTCTTGCTTTTATTTTTATATATTTTGTTGCTGTTTGTCCTTGCTATTAAAAAGTTTTATACTCAGCCTTTTACATCCGTTTCCGCTTTGTAAAACAGCCTGTTCTTCTATTGCTGCTTGTGCTTAAACTAGAATCCTATTTTGCGTCTTACTTTCCCTATACTATTACTACAGCATTCATCAAGTTATTTTAAAAATAATTTGTTATTTTAACAAATGACATTTTAATTTGAGTAGATCATAAAGTGCTTGTACTTAAAATTGTTGAAAATATCACCATAACAATATTAAAGATGATTGTGTTGTTAATAGTTGCTGCCAATGTACTGGACGAACTTCCTCCTGTAGAAAAATAAACAAAAAGACCAAACAAAAATTGATGGTTTAAAATAGATAAATAATAAAGTAACTTAATAGACTAAGTACACAAGACCTAAAAGGAATTAAAAACAACCGACTTTTATGAAATTTGTTTCTAAATTAAACAAAAACCTATTAAAGTTTGGTAAAGTTCTCTATTAGCAACATTTTTCTTTAAAGTGTGGTACTTTTGGTAATAAATGCCTCTTACCAAAAAACCGAAAGGAAATGTCTAATAAAAATTTAATTTAAATATTAATTGTTATGTTAATTTTGTTTAAAGAAATATTTGGTATTCTAATTTATGCTCAATAATATTTAAGGAAATACAAAGCGAGAGTGGTTTAAATAATCGAAATAATAATTACTAAATTATTATTACTTTTTTATTTTTCATGGCGATACCGAAGCGGACCACTAACTTTGCCAGTTCCTTTTCGACTCCATCGTTCAAATAAATCGTATCTAAATGACAGAAATAAAAATGTACATTTTAAAAATCACTTATCTAAACCAATTACTATTCGATCTGGAATACCACAAGGCATCCATCTTGGTCCAATCCTGTTCTCTTTATTTATAAATGATCTGCCAAATGTTATAAAATATTGCAACATACTGTGAACCCAATGGAAGTAAATACTAACAAATGCAAGAAAATGAGATTTAACTACTACTAGGCTACTTCGTCAGTGTCAACTTTTTGTTGGGCAAACAACCTTTGGAATTAGTAAGCTCCATCCTCGATTTGGGTATATTGCTTGACGTAAATCTTAGTTTTATTCCACACATTAATGTGAGGGTCAATAAGGCGAGAGGCGTTCTTGCCTTTGTTAAAAGATGGACAAAGGAATTTATCGATCCATATGTAACTAAGCTTTTATGTACATCTATAATTAGACCTATTCTTGAATATGGCTCTGTTGTTTGGGATCCGTTGTATAATGTTCATAGTGATGATGTTAGGTCTGTTCAAATAACAGTTCCTGCTATTTAGCCTACGACGCTTAAGATAAAATCCAACAATAAATGTACCTTCTTATCATCAAAGATTATCGCTTACTAAGTTGCCTTTTCTTAAGGCAACTTAATAAGGACTATGCTAAAAGTGTGTTTACATTGAGTGTACAAGTCATATGGAATGTCAGATTTTCCATATGTAAAACTATACACATAGTGTAAACCTCTTGAAACATACACATGTTATTTACCTATGTGCAATAACATGTGTTAGTTTTTTTTTAAAGCACGCTCTATTTGATGTGTAAAACTATATGACAACAGATGTTTTCAGTGATGTTTACTTTTAGTTTCAAAAATTCCGCTTATTTATTTTTATCATGAATTTAAGGTTTTTAAAATTAACCAATATCTTTATTCTAAATTTTGTTAGTAATTTCGTGTTCGCAGATTTATCGATACCTCACAGGTGATATTAATAATAAAGTTACATATGTAATCTAATATATATATGTATATTATATATCTATTTGCAAGTTTGTTTAATTTGTATGTCAATCACTGCTAAATCGAATTTAATGATATTTAAAACAGACAGATCTTTATTTTTTGTGGGTCCAATGGGATATATCTGTTTTGAAAACTAGGGCCAGGAGGGTATATGGGACATTTTTATACGAATTACTCAATTTTAATATTTTTGTATTTATCTATTTTACCGGTACTAAGAAAGACTGAATTAAATTAAAAATTTACTTTACTATAGTGCATTATTTTTATATATTTTTTAAGACGGTAAGCAAACTGTGTAGACTGTAATATCACCTAATTAACAATTTTGAACCGCAGGATAAAAAAATGCTACAGAGGTATTGTGGGTATCGAAAGTGCTGCTAATCACTTCATTGAGCCGTTACTTTTGAAAATGAGAGAACTCCATTTTGTGAAAAAAATTAATAAAACCTAAGTGTTATTACAAATTACATAATTTTATGTTTTTAATCATTGGAGTTTTGTCATTTTCAAAAGCAACGGCTCAATTATTTTAAAGAAATTTAGTTTAATTTGTCATAAGAATTAGGATAAAAATATTTTATTCCTAATAAAAAAAAGAGTGAAAGTAAATTGACAATAACATCAACAAAATTATTCATTCAATTGTTGCTAATATAGTTCAAATGATATTAATTATTACTTATTGTATTATTTATTATAACTAGAGTTAGCCCTGTGGTCGAAATTTGACCAAATTTATTTTTGTAAGCGTTTTAGGTATATATTTTACATAAGTGCACATTCATGTTGCATACTTTTCATACTCATATTACTCAAAATTAGTTATTAATACATACATATTTTCTTTCGATTTTTGTTTTGGTTTACAAAATTACATATATTAATGAATTAATAAGTTTTTCTTCTGAGTGTTTACGGAGTTGCCAATCCAAATTTAATTTAGTTAATTTTGAGTTTTTTTTTTGTAATATTTTAGACTCAAAAATGTAGAAGAAAAAATACATTATAAACTGCTCCTTTTGACAATCTATCAAACAAACAAAAAAATCAAGTGAATACGTTGAGTTTAAGTCAGTTAAAATGGTTCTTAACTTTTTTCACTTGCCTATTTATATATAGATTATTTTTTGTTTTGATATAATTTGTCTCTTATAAATTGATTTCTGTACTGTTGTAGAAGCACCCAAATGATAACAAAAAACGGTAGTTCTTTGGATAGTTGACATCACTAGCGGGTCTAATAAAATAAAATGGCGGCAAAAATATACAAAATTGCCTAATAACTTATTACAGCAATTCCCAATAAAGCTATTATTAGTTTTATTATATAGTCTAACAATTTAAAAAAATAATCCATCTAAAGCACACTTTGAAGACCAGCTGTTTTAAATATTTAATTTTTGTTTTCAACAACAGGAGGTTATGTCATATGTACGTAACATGGGTACGTTTGAACACAAAAATTATAAACCATATGTAAAACACTGATTTTGACATACACATGAAATTCCATATGTATAGCAATTTTGACAGTACATATGACTTGTACACTCAATGTAAACACACCTTAAACGTTGCGTTTTGGCAAATTATTCTCAATTTTAATGAACCTTATCAATTTCTTGATTACTCTTTGAGTTTAAACGTTATAAAACGAAAAATTATATTTTTCCATCAAAAAAAGAAGGAGGTTATCAATTCGTCTGAATTTTCCTTTTGTTTGTTTGTGCCGCAGAACTCAGGCATTTCTCAATTGATTTTTAAATTTTTTTCTTCGATTGGTCCCGTTTTAAAAACAGTTCATTATTTTAAAATTTAAATAGTGTCCCCATACAACATACATATTTTTTTTCGTGTATAAAGAACCGTAAAGGGCACCAAAGGGCGTATTACTATAGCTTCTACCAACATAAAGTAATAAAAAAATAAATTTAAAATTTAAAGGGTGACGTAATTTGACCTTTATAATCCTATCTTGAAAGTTTGACAGAATGTCGATTACTATGAACTTTATAATACAAAGGATAAATATTCAAAATTATAAACTAATGGACAATAGTCCATTAAATTTGATATATATGCCCATACTTTTGAACAGATGCACACCGGCCGTTAAATTTACAAAGAACCTTCATTACTAAGTGCGCTATAACAAAAAGTATAAAATTTGAATTTGGAAATAAAAGGGTGTCCCAATAGTTAATATAATTTTATGTATGTGGCCACACATTTGAACCGTTATAGACATACAGCTGAAATTTACAAAGAATCTTTGTGGCCATATCTGCTATAATAACAAGTATAAATATTTGGAATTAAAAATTAAAGAGTGTCCCAACAGTTCATGTAATTTGATATATATGGCCAAACTTTTGAACCGTTATAGACAGACAGTTGAAATTTACAAATAATGTTTGTGGCCATGTCCTCTATAACAATAGGTCTTTAATTTACAATTGTAAATTAAAGGGTGTCCCAATAGGTCATGTTATTTTATTTATGTTGCCCTATCTTTGAAACCGTTATAGACAGGCATTCGATATTTACGAAGAACATATATTACTATGTCCGCTATAGCAAAAAGTATAAAGTTGGAAATTATAGGGATTTCCTATATTTGATCTATATGATCTTATCTTTTGAAGGCTTATACATAAACATTTGAAATTTTAACAAATCGAATATCACTATGTCCACATTAAAAAGTATGAAAAACTTAAAGGGTGTCCTAATAGCTGACGTAATTTGACTTATATGGCCTAGTCTTTTAAACCGTTATAGATAGAGACACAGAGCGCGTATTATTATGTCCGCTATAAGAATTATAAAATTGGAAATGAAATGGCGTCCCTATAGATAGGCAACTGAAATTTACTCATAATGTGTATTACTATGGTCGCTATAACAGCTAAAAAATTTTAAAATTAAATGGTGTCGGATGGCACAAATAAGTATATGCTTGAATTTCACATACTCTTTACTTCTTCCAGCAGATGGACTATAATAAGGCTCGTGAATGGAATCTCGATCTTAATTGAAGTCGTTATATAATAATTTTATTTTAGTGTTTAAAGATTTTGTAAATACAGATGAGACAAAGGTTTTTAATCTTGACATTCCAAACCATCTAAAATATAAATCTAGGAAAGCGTGTAAATTGTACCAAATAAGCAATTGGTATACCATTGTACTTTTCTGGTTTGAAATGTAACAAAACAAGTACATACAATTGTACCAACTTTACCAACCCTGCTTTGACTTATTCAACTGAAATCAAAGTAACGACGGACGAGGTTGACACAATGAGTACTTTTTTGATGGATAATAAGTCAGGAAATTAAGAATTAAAACAGTTTTCTTCTATTTTATTTTATTTTACTTTATTTAATTGGTTGTATTTTGTTTTATTTTTGCTGTAACTCAACACAATTTTTTTATAAAAACAGAGAAAACAACAATTGATAGCTATCAAACTGCTCAAGGTACGTCAAATTTTAAACTTTCATACTTTGCGTTGCCGGAGACGTACTGATTGTGACAACGCTCAACTTACTTTTCAGTTTAAAAAGACGACGTATGACCGATTCTATGTGCCTTGCCTTAAGCATCAAACGACTGATGCATATTTAAATGATGCCAGTGCGCAGGCGGGCATCTGACAAGACCATATTTGTTAAACAAATAGGGTTTAACAAATATTGTTTCACAAAGTTGAACATGCTGGTAAATTGAGGGTTCAGAGCATAGTCTCTCCTCAAGTTACTAGCTCAGCAACTTGACCAACGTCAACTTGTCATCTTGAAGCACGCAGAGACACTTTAAGAGAGAATTGTCTATTTTCAAAACAAGAGCTTGCCTTGCTACAGCACTGAAAGTAGTTTCTATCCGCTTTGGCTATTGTCGCCGTTTATTTCGTGACCCTATTGAGCATGCATATGCTCAGGTCTTCAACGCTAATGTGAGGTATTCGGACGCTATAGTATTCTACGATGCTATAGTCTATTCTCTGGTGAGAATGGTCTGCGGCGTGCGAGTCAATGATGTTGCTGAGTGGTGTGTTGATTATGCGACCAAAGAATGAGAGTCGTTTGTACATCGTAGTGTCGGTAAGCTGGTTGACTAACAACGCAACGATCGAGAGACAATCTGAAGCGTAACTAAATTAAGTAATAATACTTTATAATAAAAATTGAAATGGTGGGTGGTGTGTTTTAACTTCTCCTGCTGATCTCGTGTAATAAAATAAATTTTTCTAATTTTTCTAATTTTCGCTTATCCCAACGAATGGTGAAAAAAAAACGTCTTTACAAAGCTTTAATTAGTCCTAGATACAAAATTAATTAATTTTTGATTTAAATCAATTATATACTTAACGAGCTGTGCCCGCCACTTCGTCAGCAGCGTTGTCAACTTGGTGCGTTTCCCACCATTTTGGGTGCTTTTTAAATTTTTTTGTGCGAAAATTTCACTAGTTGGTGTGTGGTGCGTTTTTTTTTTTAAATTTCGGTGCTTTTTTAATTTTTGGTAGCACCAACAGTGCAAAATATTCATAGTACTTTTTACAGACCATAATAAGAACAACTAGTAATAATGTTTAAGGGCATTTCACACCATAGTACAAGTATTAATACTTTTGAGGAAAATGCCACCCTGACATGATGAGTTGTTATTGCTTTTTGAAAAAGTTCAAACAGCGATGAGATTAGGGTTGCATTTTATTCAAAAGTATTAGAACTTGTATTATAGTGTGAAACGCCCTTTAAGACATACCAAATCGTATGCACAAAGCAAAACGGTATTGTTCTTGTATTAATTTGTGTTATGTTAAAAAAAAAAAGAAACATTTCAGTGTAAGGAATTTGCTATCCCTACAAAATACATGGGTTTTCCCATTCAGCTGTTAGGCAAAAATCTGCGAACAAATATATCAATTAATAAATACTATTAATGAGTATCCTGATAATACTGATAAAGAGTTCCATTGATTGCAGACACTCGTTGGCTTTTAAATGAAAAGTCAAAGCAATTTTAAAAATATGGCTTGAATTAAAAACGCTATTTAATACATTTCCAATATCTCAACAATATTTTTTATCTAACCAAATAAAAGATATATACAATGATGATATTAATTATGTTTACTTAGTATATTTATCTGATATTTTAAAAGAGGTGCAACGTGTTAATCTCGCACGAACAGACTAAATTATTTGATGACTTGGGCAATCTCTTAAAAATTTTTAAATCCAAACTCACTGAGCCTGACATTGAATTCGAATTTTTTAACTGATGATATCAATACATCGTTTGATATTTGTTATTTGGGTTTTAAGTTTGAAGAATTAAAGAAAATAAGCAATGAAGCAAAGAAAGATTATATCAAAAACTTGTTGTAAATTCACCAAAAAATTAGTTGAAAAGATTCGAGCGAGACTGCTTTCTATTGTTGAAATTTTACAAAAAATTAACGTTTTAAACGTAAAAAATGTTTTATCTCATTGCAAAAATGATATCATGCCATTAGCAGTACAATTTGCATCCGATAGTATTGAAAACGGATGGAGAATGGTTTACCTTATGCAATGGAAAAATATTGATTCAACATTAGAATTTTGGACTGAAGTTAAATGTTATTGTTAAGTTTTTTTTTTAAACTATGTATATTGTGAGTGATCGCTGATTTCTATTTAAAAAGTTGTGTATGCAATATATGAAATAAAAAAATGTATTATTAAGTACAACTGAATACAAACATATTTGTTTAGTTTTTTTTATTTTTGTTAAGTTTTATGATTTAATTTTGTTTTTTTTAACCTTTAACTTTAAGACTGTTTTATTGTTATATTTTTAAACCAAAACTATTATATTTTTTTTTTTTTTTTTGGAAAATTAATTCATTCAAGATTTTAAATAAAAAAGAAATTCTAAAATTTGGTGCGTTTTCTCTTAAATGGTGCGTTTTTTCTCCACTTTGGTGCGTTTTAAAAATTTCAAAGTTGACAACGCTGTTCGTCAGCGGTAGAGCCTTATACCGAGAAAATATAATTCTCATAAGAAAAAAAATACATTTTATATAGAGAAAACACACCATCATAAAAGTCCGCCTACAACGCATATTCGTAGAAATTTTTCGATGTTGTTTTTAATAAACCATCAGTGAAAGCAGACCTTTCCAACGCATGTACTCCTTTGAAAATCGGTTGAGTGGTTCTCGAGTTATAAAATCACGAACATAGGACAACTTATTTTTATATATAAATAAATATATATATATATATAGATTAAGATATATAGATTAAGAACGAAAACCCAAATTTTCGTTTTAAATAAATATTTTAATAATTAAAAAATTTTATTAAATTCGTACATGAAACTAATTAAAACCTTTTATTGGTGCAACAATTTGTACCTGTGTATGTTGTTGATTATAATGATTATATTTTATTTTGTATAATATTTTTTCTGAAAGACAAACAAATTCCATAATTATTTTTATTAAAGATTTTCATGGGCTTTGTTAAGCTTTTGCAGCTTAATAACAATAACAAAATTGGAACAAAGCAGTCCGTCTAGATAAATCAAAAAAATTTAAATAACAAAATAAAATGTGTTGGTAAAATTTGAGTACAAAAGTATAATATAGGAAGACAGTTGGTTTAATTTTAAAATTTCCATTACCATGACTTATATAAAAAAATGATTTTTGCTTCTATACCCAGCTGCGTCTACAATACCACGACTGATATGTTGTTAAAAAAAACTTTCGATTTGGTCTTAGGCTCATTAAAGTTTAACTTTGTATTATCCACTAAGTTTATACATGAATACATATTTGTTTTGTAAATTTAACACTTACCATTTGTACCAGCATGTATTAACATCTGATTATTTAAATTGTCGTAAGGAATTAAAGCAGCATTTAGTGATGTCTCGCGTGTCAATTCAGGATAATTTTCAATTTCCGCTATGCATTTCAATTGTAATATTTTACCCGCTTGATAAAAACGTGGCCCACTTAAATAAAAATGAACTTGTAGCTTTTGCCGCCTTAAAATGTAACCATGAGCTGAAATGCTGGTGTCAACATTTGGTTGTAATTCTCCCAAAGAAGCCTTAAAGAAAAATATAAAGAAGAAAAATGAAATATTTATTTAATATTTAAAAGATTATTTTGAAAGGCAAAATGTAAACAAATTTTTAATTACTCTTCAATGCGAATCATTTCAACTTAATGGAGTTTTATATTTGTCGTTGCTTGGTAGTTTCACGGCAAATCGCCTAGATACTTTTAAATATTTTAAAATTTTTATTTACCTGTTCGCCATTAATAAACCAAGTTAGTTTTGTGAGCAAACTGGAATAATCTGAGGTACAAATTGCACTTAGATAATCTTCCATACGATACATGGGATTAAAGCTTTCTATTAATGGATCACTTTGAGGTAGAGCTAAAACAAAAATATTTTAGCAATTTATAAATGCAAATACTTTATTTGTTATTTAATAATCACATAATTTTGGCAACTAACCTGCTACAGTCATGTTGTCCTCTTTTGCCGCCAGCTGGAAATTTGGCGCATCTCCAGATACTTCACATTTGTAAACACCCGATGATTTTGCACTTAACATACTCAATTCCACTTTACATGATGATTCATTGCAAAAATATTTACCATCTGGCATATGAACACCAACTACAGGAAATTTGATATAAACCGGATGCATCATTGGTGAATATCTAGAAAGAATAAATTTTGATTTATTAAGTTTTTAATTTAAGTTTTATAAATAAAAATGCATAGACGTTTCTATACTTAAAGCATGTGTGCATTAATATATTTATATATTAGATAAATTATTTTATGGATAATGAAACAGAAAAACGCCTGATGAACTTATGCAAAGGAATCCATCTTGTCTAAGAATGCTCAAAAAAGTTATTGGTACGGCAAAACTCAACAAGTTTTAAAAGCGCCTCACTATTTGTTAATTTTCGAAATAAAACACTTTATTTAAATTCAATATTGTTTTTATTTCAATTTTTAAATTCAAGCAGAAGCGCTTTAAAATTATTTTGTTTAATTCCACCGACTTATAAATTAGAAGTTCTTTTGTTTTACAATTTTAATAAGAATAAACTTCAAGAAAAAGTTGCGACGTGACTTTTGGCAATTGATCGTTATTCCTTTTTTTCAATAATTGTTTTTAACATAAATATGTACGTACATATGTGCATATAAAATAAAATATAAAACCAGATAAATAATGATCATTATCTATTTAGATATGTATGCATAAATATGTACATACATATGTATATGAAGATCAATTTGTTTGTACATTAGGATGTAATAAATAAAGGGTAAATAGTAAATAAATATACAGGTATTTAAATGGTTGGAATCTACAATTATTTTGCTGCAACAATTATATTTAACTAAGCCCAACCGTGCTACTGCTATCATTAGAAAGTAATCTTTAAAACTCCACAAAAAAAAATAATATTCCTCATTCTTAGGCGCATGTAAACACGATCATTTTAGGTATGAAGTTAATTAGATTTGTTCCGCCAGTTTAGGGCTGTTTCTTTGTTATTGTTGGCGAGAGCTTTCGATGTGAGGACATCACTATAATGAGGACATCACTATCAGATAGTTACAGAATTTTTCGAGATGTCTGCGTTAACCAATGAATGCAAAATTTTTGGGATAATGCTTTTGAACTTAAGGTAATGCCTGGAGTACTGAATAGCATAGCACCATGTTTGTTTAAGAATCGAATTATAAGGTACATATACGTTTTCAATCTAGCTAAGGATAACGGTTCTGCCATTAAGCATTTTTATTTGCTTTTAACTCCATTTCTATCAATATTTGTATGCAGTTTATCCAGATATTGGTCGAGATGACTAACGAGAGTTAACGTATAATTAGTTTAGTTTTTCGCAGTGTAAATGTTAGCTCAATAAATTTTTATTTATTTAACCATAATTACAAATAGATCCTTTAATGGGGTACTGCAACTTGGGTGATTTCGTAAATGCTTAGTAAAGCTGTATCGTCAGCAAATGTCGAGGTGGAATCGGTGGCCTTGTCCAAAATATACATCAATTATAAAATACAACTCAAAATGCTATTTAAAGAAAACCGGGCTTTATGTAATTAGCTAAGACACACTTAAAATGTCTATATTTAAGTATTATCTAAAACCAATAAAATAATTTTCTAAAAACCAAGTTTTGCATTAACTTGTACATTAAGATTTCATGCCATACTTTGCCAAAATCTATACATATAAGAAAATAGTAACTCACTCCCGTCTGTTTGTCTGTCTGTCTGTCTGTCTGTCTGTCTGTCTGTCTGTCTGCTTTTCATTGACGTTCTCATCACGTAAAAACTACGTGATGGATTTAAAAAAAAATTTTGTGAGGAGGTACCTAAGTATCCTGGTCCCAATATATGATACTTTTTTCTAAAATATCTTAGAACGTGGAGAAAAAGCAGTGAAAGTACGCAGTTGAACTAACCGGATATGAATACTTTACTTTTATATAAAATAAAGTAATAAAATACATAAACTGATACGTAGCATATCTTAAGGCGGAACTAAAAACGCAGGTATTACCACACAGCACTAAATCGCAGGTAGTACCAAATATAACTAAATAGCCGTCGAAGTAAAAAATAGCTATGCTAGCTTCAAACTAATTCGCCTAAAGAACACCAGAAGCGCTCGTGAAGCTTTACTATCGCACTACCCATCTGTCTTATCTACTACTATCCCTTTCTAAAGGAAGTAACACAGTTAATATAGGCATTAATTGCCTGAGTGTTAATTCTCTTAAAAAAAAATAAAAACTAAAATCGTAAGGGTCTTTGGTGTGGAATGCTTTCAAAGCAAAATCGAACAAAATATTGAAGGACGCTGACGAAGTGGCAGGCACAGCTAGTCATAGAATAATATTTTCTTAACGACATTTCGTTTCTAAGTATGTGTCCATATTTTCTTGCCTTTTAAATCTAATTGGAATACAGACTTAGGTATTATTAAGAATTTAACAATTAGTTTGAACATGTTTGACAACATACTTGTGTATATGACATAATTAGAATATTTGACAACAGGATCGTATGATTCTTGGCTTGGGTATCATGTTAAACAGATATCCTTTTATTCGGAGTCGATGTGCCCACTAGAACAAAAAGCTAATCTGTATTAAAAAGAAAAATTACAATTATATACATAAGTATGTAGAAAAATTGTAATATATATTTTTTTCCAAAAACAGTTAGTCCCAGTTTAGATGGAGGAAAAACATTTGAAATTCTCTTTTGTTTTTTATTACTATTGTTGCGTTTTGCTCCGTAACATAGGACAGACATATTTCATTTTGTTCTGAACCCTATGAAAATGTTGCATTCTGGTTTGAACATGATGTGGAATTATCGCTTTTTTGCTTTGAATAAAATTTTTCTTTGTGTTTGTTAGGTTTGTGGAAGGACAAAGAACGATTCCTTTCAACATCTGCGAAAAGTATGTATTTATCTAAAACACAATATACTTTCTACTGTCGCTTCGGCCATAGATATTTTTATTTAGGAAGATTTCAATTTATAAATCATTCGCTTCGCAATTAACTTAATATAAGCAGAGAAGGTGTATTAAATATCTGTCAGAAAAATAATTAAACTTTAATTTAAGTTATTAATTGTTAAGCAATTTTTATCTTTCGGTGAAGAGGAAGAAACTAAAGAAATTATTTTCCTAAAGCCAGCTACAAGGCGATTTTTTTTTTTTCAAGAAGTGTTTTAAAATTACTTTTTCCTCAGTTTTATAAAGTATTTCCGACTGCTACATCCTAAAGCCAATATCACCGTGATTCGTGATTCTTCTAGATCGACACAAAAAGTCGTTAAGAGGGTGCTGGAAATGATTTCATTGTGGGTCTTTCCCAACCTACAAGGAGCGGTGTATTTCATTGTCCAAACTGGATTTAAAAATGCGCGAAGTGCCTTTTTAACTTAGTAACAATTGTGCCCAACTAAATACACATCAGCAATCCAATTTAGTAACAAATCTACCTTAAAAACTAGCATACACAGTGCGCCAATTAGTAATATATTTTCACTAGATTTTTATTTTTATCGAAACGCATCTAAATGCAATGCTTTTGCATAAAAATAATAACTGCAACGAATATATTATCATTGCTATTGCAGCTTTTCCCCAACTGACGTGTTGAATCTAAAAGTAGGGGCACAAAGAATCCGTTATACGTTATACGTCCTCTTTCGCAACGTATGAGGTTTGTCACAATCAGTACGTCACCTTTAATTATGAAAGTTGGGCAACTTTTAACTTTTGACGTACTTTGAATAGTTTGATATGTATCAATTGGTTTTTCTTTGTTTTGGTAAAAATTTCTTGTTGAGTGGGAGCAAAAATAAACCAAAATACAACAAAATAAATTAAATAAAGTAAAATCCAAAAGAAAGCTTTTGAAATGATTTCTTTACTGATTTAATATATAATGTATAAAAAACTCAAACATCCATAAGGATCTAAACGTGCCGTCAGTTAAAGAAGAAATAGCGAAACTTGAAATAATGTATTTAAAGAAGCTTGAAACTCATCCGAAACCACTGGCCCATAACATACTAAATTAACCAGGTTACATTCGACCAAGAAGGAGGGACACTGCTTCTCTCATATCAGAGGGATGACCCGCAAATAACAGTAACCGTGAAACATATATTTTTTGTCCAACACTGGTTGGACTTAACAAGTATATTTTTAGACTTAAGATATGAGTAATTATTGATAGTTCAATTATATTGAAGATACAATAAATAAAAATTGCGAAAAAAATTTAATAATCGTTAACAAAGTACTCATTCTTTCAATAATAATAACAGTTGAATACGTCAAAGTATAACGTATGACGGACTCTATGTGCCCCGATCTTAAGTGTTACCTTTTCTTCTTTCTTATTCCTTAGGCTTTGATGGAGCTCTTTTATATCTAAGTTAACTTTAAAATTTTAGTTATCGCTGGCTGAGTTCTTGTTATGTTGGCGTAGTATATCTAAATTTGGGTTAAGAGTTGAGGTTGTTTATAACTTAAGGTTTATGAAAGCACAATAAAGTCCCTTTATATTTTGATAAAATCTTAATAATTAACCTAAGATTTCACTTGTAAACGTTTTCTTGGATATCGTTTTATGTGAATAAAGAAATAATCTCATGTACCCGACATGCTTGTACTTTACATTGAAAATATTACTTACTTAAACTCGACCTTAATTGCTTAACTTGTTTTCGGTAGTACATTTAGGATTAAAGCACAGTTTTGTGGAATCATGAACTCTGACTTATTCCCCAGATAATCTTAACTGCATTAATATATGTACGAGTATGAATCTATAGTTCTACATTGTGGGCATAAAAACATAAACTCTTTATAAATTACCTGAAAAACTCCATTTTATCTTTATACCATTTGACAGAATTCAATGTGTGTCCACTCAGGGCATAACTGCATGACAATGTGACATTATCACGAAAATCAACAATTTCCGGAACATTTAAATCAGTCACAAACAAACAGCATACATTTCGTAAATCTATAATGAATGCGAGATAAAAATAAAGGTATTAAAGAGAAATATGGATTGAAATGAATTTTATTAAATATTAAAATAATAAAAATATATTATTTACAGCAGCAGGCCTTAAATACATACAAATATGTATGATTATTTTTTATTTTTATTCTTATTTAATATCCTTAATGTATTATGGTATATGTAGTCGTATGTACTCGTATGTGCTCAGATGTATTTAATATGTTTATAAATATTAAATGTTAAAATAAGCTCATACGCAGATGTATTAATTTCAACAAGAATACATTTTTATGTTTTACTGTGTTAAAGGCTTTAATTTTATTTAAAGTCCGCTTTTACGTACTTTGTGAAAATTTTGTTTAAATTAGCTCAAAATGGGCTCTGAACCATGCAGCTCTTGGAAGTCTCTTAAAACTAAAATTAAAGTTTGTAAATTCAGGTCCACTTTTAGATTGTAGCAACTGAAATTTTTTTATCAGGGTATCTTGGGCGTTGATAATAAATTTGCACTCCTTTTATCCAAAATAACAGAAAGTTTCACGGCATATATTTGTATAACTCGATAATGATTAATTAAAAATCTTTACATAACCCACCTTTAGTCGCACAACCACTCTGGTTTGATATGCTTAGTAGTTTCGAGATATCAAGAATAAAATGAACATCTAGAATAGGCGCGCCAGATCTCACCAGAGCTAAAGGTACGGTGACCATACTTTTAAAAAGAGTATACAGAACAAATTTTGTTGCAGCAAGAATGGTTTTTGTGAAGGAGTGTGGACTCGTTTTACTTTTCTTTTTCTCTCCTACATAAATCTACATAAATTATTGCCATTGACTAGATGAATTGATACACTTAAACTGACAGGATATTTTTCAAGACCGTATTTCAATAAACGGTACACGAGACAAGAGAAGCTTATGAATTGAACAACTGCAGGAAATGTCATCAGCGAAACTGTGCTGTCTTACTATTGACACTATCACCAGACATTTAACATATGCTTGTCATTGAAAATCCACTACTAACATTGGTACAAATGACTAGGTGGTTCTTTTGCGATCATATGTAGACCATAGTGCACTAATTCTGCAATCTTCACTCACATTGAGTGATATTGAAAAATTACTGTATTCATTTTTTTTATTTGTAATGGTGATTTCAAAATTTGCAACTTCAATCAACATTTGTAATAGTGAGTTAAAAAATCTTTGCACTTAAATTTAATTTATTTTAATTTAAAAAAAAGAAATCAGAAATATATTGCAACTTTTTTTCTTCACTCATGTTGATTGCAGCGTAGAAATTTTGCATTCAATTTGAGGGTCAATTTGAGTTATTATTATTTTTGTGCACTAATTCAAAAGTGAAGACTAATAATACTTCATTAAAAATAAAATTTCTTGGCAGTTACATATATATTTATTGTTTTTCTCAATAATATATATGTACATATTGAGTGTTAAATATTTTTTGTCTATCTGCTTTCGTTTTCTTTTTTACTTTCTTTCGTTTATAATTCTTATAGTACATAGTACATACATACATAGTACATGCATACATGCATACTATGTATGTACATACATTAGTAATATATTATATTACAAATTTTTTTTATATGTATATACATTTATATATTTCAAAATTTTCATGACCAATCATTTTGGAAAGTTGATTGAGAGTATAAATAATTGCAGCTTTTTATTGATTGCTAGTAAAATTTTGCAATCAATTGAGTGAGTGAAGAATTTTTACACTAAATCTGCGTTGAGTGGTAGTGCAAACATTTGCACTACGACTGAATTCTTTTGATTGCTAGTGAAGATTTGCAGTTTATCACTAAGCTGCATCAACAATATTGCAATAATTTCTTTTGCAATATGATTTAGTGGTAGTGCAATGCTGATTTCAATCAAAATTTAGTGCACTACCGCCATGTATGATGTAGATATTGGAACTAGTAATTCGAAACTACATTTTAGTAATTCTAGTCTACACTTTTGGTACTTTTCTGAAGTCGATAATGAAAATGAATATTTTATTTACTTTTGTTGTTTGTTTAAAAAAAGACCTAAGAAATAATTGAATAATAAACACCATTGTTCCGACGACATATTGTCAGTTATCCGACGCCGCAAAATCAAAGAGAATGTCGCCAAAGGATCACCAAAATAGTTGACAAAAGTGGTGACTTGGAGACACTTGTCCCCCAGTTTTCCTTCAGGGTGTATTTTTTCATGAATACAAAATACTAAAAAATAATTTACACAGAACAAAGCTCTCAAATGGAGCTAAAGTAATTAACCATTCTAGATTGGCTTAATATTTTCCCAAAGTCAAAATTCCATATTATTGAATATTTTCAAATCAGTGTTTAAAATAAAAAGAACGATAAAAATGTAACAAAGACACTGAAAAACTGGATCGTTCAAAAAGCCGGTAATTTCTGAAGTAAATTAGAAATTTGAAAAAGCAATGGAACAGTTGTATTATACGTGGAGAAAAAGTGTACGACATCATATACTGATCCTAAAGTTCCCATTACTTTTGCGTAAATGTTGCGCCTACATCAAATTTACGTTTCAAATTAAATGATATATTTTTTAACTGATTTTTTAAATTTCTGAATAACGTGGACTAATTGATTACGGTGAACACCTTCATGAAGGTAAGTATAGCTTACAAAATTTTGAAATCTTTGCGATCAAATATACTTTTTTTCATTAAATATTCCGTAGACATTGACATTGTGAAAAAGAAAATAGTTTGAAATTTGCACTTCACATTTACTTGCGTGTTCTAAATTCGTTTCCAAATTACCTCAAAAACTATCCTACAATACTAAAGGCTTTTCTACGGTAACCTCTTCAGCACCAGTTGAAAGGTTATTTTTGTTCGCTAGTATTATTTTAACACTAAGGCGACAAAGATTAACGGAGGCAAATTTTGAAATAATGGTTTTGTTTAAAGCAAATAAGAATTTTTTTATTAATAAATAATACTATTGCTATAACTTTGCAAATAATTGTATATTATGTAAATAAACATGGAAATGTTTAATATTTAATTGCATGTTATTTAAAGTTATGTGATTATTTTAATTTTTCTTACTTTCGTGATATTATTAGTTTTACTGTGTTTTTGGTTTTATGTATAACGCCTAATTTATTTATTCAAATATGATTGTTATTATTTTTTATAATTTATATGTAATTGAACATTTTTGTTATTAAATATTTTTTGACAATAATTACAAAAAAAAAGTATTCGTTGCTTAAAATTTTCAATTACATGTAATTGTAATTGAATTTTTTCAATTACAATTACATGTAATTAGTAATTTAAAATTTCCAATTACTAATTACATGTAATTAGTAATTGGATGTGTAATTAATTACAAAATGTAATTGATATCCCCCAAGTCTGAAATACGATTACAATATACTTATATATTTTTTTATTTCTATTCCTATTACTATATTTTTAATTCATTAACCGATGATAGTTACGAATACTTTCAGTCAGAAAGGCCGCTATAACAACAATAAAAAAGTAATGTTAGAACAAACTTAACTATTTCAGCACTAATTTAAGTTTAAAAAGCTATAATGGCACAGTGGTTGCGTCTAGACAATAAAAATAAAAAATAATATGAGAAAACAAGAACAGCATAACATACACATACAGTGTAATTTTCTAGTTATATATCAAAACATATGTGCCGTCATAGGTGACTTAATTTGACTTATGTGGCCTTATCGTTTGAACAGTTCTAGATAGATACCTGATATTACAATAGACATTTAGCTGATGTTACATAGAGCTACATTTATGTTCAGCACTATTGTTACTTGTTAAAAGAGATATACTACTTTCAAGTTTTGCTGAAACTTAAGTTTGAAGCTTGAACTTGTCAAGTAATTGGGAATTAATAAATATAGAGAGGAATTCAGGATGATTTTTAAGACATGCTTTTTTTGCAAGTGCACCAGAGAATTGCAAAACTGACATTTTAATTTAAATGTACTCAAATTATTTATGCACAGTTGATCACGACACTAAAAAAACTATGTGGATGGATCTTACATCGCATTTGTATTAACCAAATCTTTCGCTATACGTGTTCGACACTAGTATGAAGCATGCATATTGTTGCGGTGTTTAGTTTGATTAAAACTCAAATAGAAAGAACATTTTATTCAGTTTAAAGTAAGCGAAAAAAAAACTATAGAATATGAGCTGTTGATTATGCAAATAAGTTTGTTTCAAACAAGTATCGACGAACATTTGACTAGAACTAGTAATGATTCCTGTGAATGCGTTATACAATTTAAATAACAAGCCGACGTACAACCAATTATTTGAAAATTAAGAAACATAATGAGTATGAGATTGAAGGGTTGATTGCTTTTTAAGTACATATATATTGAGTAAAACTTTTTCAAAGACTCGTTGCATGATGGTAAGGTTTTTTTTATTTTTAACCGACTTCAAAAAAGAAAGAGGTTATCTATTCGTCTGAATGTTGCTTTTTTTTTATGTATGTAACCGCAGAACTCAGCCATTTCTGAACCGATTTAAAAATTTTTTGCTTTATTTGAAAGGTTATGCTTCAAGGTTGGTCCCATTTTAAAAGCAGTTCATTATATTAAAAATTAAAGGGTGTCCCCATACAACATACATGTTTTTTACGTGTATTAAGAACCGTAAAGGGCAGCAAATTAAAATTTTAAAAAATTGCGTGCCGCTATAGCTCCCAACAGCAGAGATTAATAAAAAAATAAATTTAAAATTTAAAGGGTGTCCCCATAGGTGACATAATATGACTTATTTGGGTCTATCTTATGAACCGTTATAGACTAAACCTTGAAAATTTGACAGAATGTCGACTACTATGACCGTTATAATAAAATGTATAAATACTCAAAATTTTAAATTAAAGGGTGCTCCAATAGTTCATTTAATTTGATGTATATGGCCATACTTTTGAATAGTTTTATACAGACCGCTGAAATTTACAAAGACCCTGTAGTGCTAAGTCAGCTATAACAAAAAGTATAAAATTTTGAATTTGGAACTAAAAGGGTGTCCCAATAGTTAATGTAATTCTATGTATGTGGCCAAACTTTTGAACTGTTAGAGACAGACAGCTGAAATTTACAAGGAACCTGTATTGCAAAGCCCACTATAGCAAGTGTACAATTTGAAGTTAGAAATTAAAGGGTGTCCCCATAAATTACGTAATTTGATCTATATGACCCTATCTTTTGAACCGTTAAACACAAACACTTGAAAATTAGGCAGAATGTCCACTACTTTCTCTGGTATGATAACATATATAAATATTTGGAATTATAATGTAAATGGTGTCCCAATAGTTCATGTAATTTGATATATATGGTTAAACTTTTTAACCGTTATAGACAGATAGTTGAAATTTACAAAGAATCTTTGTGACCAAGTCCTCTATAACAACAGGTCTTTAATTTAAAATTGTAAATTAAAGGGTGTCCGAATAGGTGATGTTATTTGATCTGTGTGCCCCTATCTTTGAAACCGTTATAGACAGAGGCTTGACGGATGCTGGTGATAATAACTTAACTTTTAAACAGTAATAGGGAGAGGCTTGACATTCTTTATTTTTTTCCCTCTAATTTTGGCGCATCTTTTATTTGGTTTAAATCTAATTCTTACCGATTACTTCTTACATTTTTAGTTTAGAATTGGTGCCCTTCTATCTGTTTTGAAGTCGGTTTTTTTTTTGCAAGAATTATTTATTTTCGACTCATTCTAAAAATAAAATAATATTTGATTTCAATAAGAATGTTTGGTTTACAGTATGGTGCAAATTATATGATGTTTATTAAATAAATTAAAAACAATTTTTCAAAAAATGAAAATAAAAATGATATATGTAAGTTATAGATTAATATATTCTTATATATTAAACCACTGGCTCGGCCGTGGTTTAAAATACCATGATATTTTCGCTCCTAGCTTAATAAATTATCTTATGAGTATCAGTTCTTTTCAATTTATTTTTATGTCCATTTAGAGAGTTTTTAAATTTTTTTTGATTATTCTCACTAGTACTCGCTTGTCTACAGTTCTATTATGTTACTAAATGTCGGCATAATCACAACTTTTTTCACTTGAATATATACAACTGCATTTTTCTAAACTAATATGTAATACGAAGCGCAGTAATTGAACTAGTTAAGTCTCTTAAATTAAGAATTATTACGTTGCTGCCAAAGTGAGCCCACCCAGGTCGCTGAGTTAAAGAAAGAACAACGACTTGGGTTGGCTCACTTTTCAGCATATATAATTTATCTATATTACAGGAGAGAAGTTTATCTGATACATAAATAAAGAAAAATTTTTGATTTCAACATTTAAAATTATCGACTTACATTTGCACCTCAGTGTATGAACATTTAAAATGTTCATACACTGAGGTATGTAAATGTATTTGAGCTAAAAAAAATAAAACAAATGAGTAAAAAAGAAATGTAACAAAAAGGACACAAAACAAAAATCGATACATTTTTTCCCCCTTTTCATCTCTATGCCGTTCTTCAAAAACCAAAAAAGATTTGCTTTTAAATCGTGTCATCGCCTAAATGTTCTGATACTAAACCAAATGACTAAAATAAATTATAAAATGTTATTTAAAGTATTCTATAATTTCATTTGCTCTGGTTCTTGCACCCACATATGGCATAAAACTGTGGGTTCTGTGTGAGAAATTTTGCATGGAATTTTCAAATATACACTGGTAAATCTGCTCCTTAAAAAAATCAAGGCCAAAGAGTGGTTCTAGACCTAATCAGAGATCTAAAAAGGCGAAATATAACGTGTGATAATTTTTTTACAACATATGATCTTGCACTTGAGTTGACAAATCTGTATTGAATAAAGAAAATAAGTTGCCCGACATTATATCATTTTATAATAAAACTAAAGCCGGGGTAGACACCTTAGATCAGCTGATGGGTACTTATACGGTTAAAAGAAAACCTAATCGATGGTCCCAAGCATTTTTTTGCAATATGATTGACATATCATAAATGCGTACGTTTTATGGCAAGAAATGAACAACGATTGGAATAAAGCAAAACTACACAAAAGGAGGTTGTTTTTTCATGAACTAGGAATGGAATTAGTTAAAGCGGAAATTCAGCGGCGTCCTCATTTACCAATGTCAGATTCTGCTATTACGTTGGTGAACATCATACGTCAAATTAGCGATGTGCCCGAAAAATGATAGGAAGGCTTACTCGTCATGTGCAACCTGCCAAAAAATTTATTTGCGGGCAACATAAAATTGCATATTTTGTATGCAGCAATTGCAACGAGAAAAATTAGTTAGTTATTTTTTATTTTTACTATATCAAGCAAAATTTTTGTTGGTGATATTAACATCCGGTTGAATTTAATGGATGATTTAAGTTTTTTTTATTCTTTAATTTATTATTTTATTGAAGACTGAAAATTAAAAACATATGTAATTAAAAAGTTGAATTAAATGAAAAAAAAAAACAAATATTTTCATTACAAAATCAGTAAATATTACACATGGGTGATTTTTCCCCCGAGGGTCTCTACTGTAACATATTTTGAGGAACGTGTGAGGGTTAAAAAATGTCCTGACAAACATTTTATATCTAAGAATGTCTTTACTCTTACCGAATACCTCGGAAATACTTAATATTATTTTAAAAATATCGAATCCGTGCAGTTAGAATGATATCGTCCCCTTAGCAAATAAAACAATAGTGTATACGTATGTATATCATTATTTTTAAAAAATCTGCATAACTGATTCTGATTAGCGTATATTTGTGTGTTTGAAATTGTTTATTAATAATTGTGTAAGTGCAGGTACATATGCTGTTTTGATTAGTTGTTTCTCTGAATATAATTTCAAAGAAAAATAGTGTATAAAAAGCATACACTATTTTTATTACTAAATATTTTTATTAATTTATAACAAAATAAAATCGTATGTTGATATACATCATTTTTAACAATATATTATTTTGAGTAAATTCAAACAAAATAGTGTTTACCATACAAAATAGAATAGTGTATAATGATTTTCATACATATTGTAAAACAAATAAAATAGTCTAAGTGACATCATGGTACTTTGAATCTAATTTATTTGCAATCAAAGCACTTGTAAATTAATAAAATATCATCTACTAGTAGCCTGATTATTCCACCACATATTTAAATGATCAAAACTTAAAACCATCGATTATTTTCTGAAATATTACTGTTTTCCCCGATGTCTAATAAAACAAAACTTTAAACTCCATTATCTCGAAATGTCGAAAAATTTATACACTATTGTTTTATTAAGATACGATATGTAGATAGGTGAACATTTGAGTACAGTTTAAAATATGTATACATATTAATTATTCGAACTGAAAAACTGCCTAATATGACCGATAATGTATGCTACACTTTTCTCTTGTACGTACATATACTAAATACTTATGTTTATGTTTATTTAAATATTGCTCATACCCTACAATAACCAGTACGAAATATGATTATTTCAATGTTTGATATAAAATTATCCAAAGATCTTCATCAAAGTACTTTGTATCAATAATATACTTTGCTTTTTGTTGGGTAAGCCATTTTCACACTATTATACTGAGTATTAAGACTTGTCAAATACTTAAATCCAATGAGAAAGTGTGATAGTGTTAAAGCAGTATGTTATCAAAATGTGAAATAATACGGAAGGAAATTTTAGAAAATTTTCTAAACGATACTATTTTTTCATTTTATCAGGGTTGTGTTATTTTAAAGCGAAGAACCAAGCTGAGTGAGTCGGAGCCGATAGTTCGCCGCCGCCGATGATATCTTTTCTTTGTCCTGCACCTGCCTTAAATTGCCACAGTCTTATCGCCTACCTTTGTATTTTGTTTCTGCCATGTCTAGAAATTGTTGAATATACGTATTATTTTTTTTTTGTTTTGTTTTTTATATTTTTATTAACCGAAAACTTGAACGGCCAAACGAACTTAAGATCGGACACCTCTGCCGTCCAAATAAAATTGCTCAGCCCACCCCATTCAATGTCTCGTCTCGGCTTGTTTCTTTGCTGATATTTTTCATTTTATTTGAAGTGTGATAGTGAAAAACGATTCTATGTTACGTTAGATTTTTTGACAATCACACAACATTTGACTTCAATCTTAAAAAAATCCAAATCTAAATACTGATTATTATAGTGTGAAACGGGCTTTACCAATACGTTATAAGTACTACTAGTTAGCACACTTAATGTAGGTATAAAAAACGTGCAAAGTTAACTATAAAACGAATATAAAACCCCAATAATTTTTATGGCTTCAACGATATTAGAAGGAATTATTTGTCAAATATTGAAACTATTTATATTAAGACTAGTCTATGTGTGCCAAATAGTCTAAATTAAAAAGTTTATTACTTTATTTTTCAAATGATTCAAGATATTCTTGTTTATGTTTTAAACAGGTTTTATTTTTTAGCACAAAAAAGTAATCTTTGCTGAAAAAATCTTTAAATCTTCATTTGCAACCATTAGACTGCTGGAAATAGTTTATGTATAAACACGCAGTACTCAAGTCATAATCAACCAACTTACTTCACTTTCGGCAGCCAAACAAGTAATCGCCAGCCACGTTTGAGATATCAGCAAACCAGTTTGTGTGCGTAAGACAAATGCAGTGATATTTTTCAGCTTTGTTTCAGCAACGTAATAAAAAATCAATGTGCGACTTCATGGTCTTAGGGTATTTTGACTAGATAGAAATTGCAAAAAAGAATGTTTTTCAGTGGAGTTTATTTTATTTGAAACTAGCTGTGCCCACACACGTTGTGGGCGTCCTGAAAATATTTTGTTCGATATTGCTTTGAAAGTAAATCCTCACCAAATGTTAAGACTTATATACTTTATATAAAGGTACCCATCCCTGGATAAAATTCTAAATTTTATAAAATATTCTAAAATTATTGTAAAGGTGTTTAAAATATTACAATAACAATGTATTTCCAAAACGTAAAAATACAAATAAATTACAAAGTGTGTTCAATTGGTTATTTGGCAGTAAGTAAGTCATATTTTGTCATTATTTTAAAACAGTGTCATCTGTTGCGCAACCGTGTTTAAAATATCCCACTTTCTAAAATATAAGATGCCTTAAAGTATGCAGTACTGCTTTTTCCCAATTTTTTTTTGGAAATAAGTTATTTTTGCGGAAAAAAGTATCATCTATTGGATACTAAAGTACCTCCTCACATAATTTTGTTAAAATCCATCCAGTAGTTTTTACTTGACACAAACATAGACGGAAAGACAGGCAGAAAGAAAATAAGTTACTGTTTTATAAATGTATAGATATAGATTAAAAATTTACATTATTTAAATAGATCACTTAACCAATTTTTAATGGCATTGTGCTTTATAAATTTTTAAAAGCCCATAAATATGCTCGATAATATATAGTAATTTATGTGAATAGAATAAAATGTATTTCAAAGTATATTTATTTCGAATGCAATAGATAGTAAATTATTTGTTAAATATATATTGCTCTTGTGCAACCATAGTTTACTAACTCAAATATTTAACATTTTGTTTTTTTTCCGTGTAAGTTCCGTTAAATATTGCTCGTATACCATTTCCTAAACAAACTTCCTGTTGTTCTAAATTTTCAAAAAAGTAAGAATAATATATTTTTTATAAAGAAAATGCAAAACAATAAAAAGAAATTTGCCGTTATAATTTATATAATCAAATATTTATTATTTACTTTATTATTTATTAGGACGGGTCGATGTATGGTCATATAAAATTCAAGAGCGGTCATAATGAATTTATAAAAAACTGTAGGCAATTTTTCCCTAGAAACCATGGGTCTTAATGGCTTTCGAGCTTGCGGAAATCAAAAATATATTATAAATAGTCCTTCACTGAAATTGCCCTAATAAGTAAGAATTGTGAACCAAGAAAATAATTTTGGACTTTTTTAATTAGAGTTTTCAAAGGCGTTCCTTGCCTAAAATATAGAACTCAGTGAAATTTTAATATGTAATTATATTTAATTAATCAAAATTAATGTAATGCAAACTTGTTTGTTCAAGAGCAAATCTTTGACGACTAATAAGAATATTAATATTAATATTTTATTTTTACATATTTATCTTTTAAATATTTACTTAAGGTGTTTATTATTAGTTGTTTATTAAGTTTAAGATTTATGTTAAGAAACTATTAGGGGCCTAGCAATAAGAAAAGTAAAGGAAATAAAATGTTAGCAACCGAAAATAACTTATTATTTAAAATTATTTAAACAGATGTCTATTTCACGAAACATATATTTAACAAAACATTTACAATCTAACTTTTAGTTTGAATATTTAAACCCTTTTAAATGAAAGTATTTTCGATTTATATCCCATAAATAACAAATTAAATATACTTTTGTTTATTTAATAAAAAAATTGTATACAAATAAATAGTCAAACTGTTCATTCGCCCCGCCCATTCAGTCGAACATTCAGTTTTTGTTACGTTACTGAAACGAAAATGAAAAATATTACTGAGTCTACTTAACCCCATCTACGTTAGTCATAAAATGAAAAATCATTAACACCGACATCATGTTAGTGTTACGTGTAGACTCTGTGCTTTGCTATAAGCATTCAAGCAACAAAATTATGGTTAATCAGATTATGAACATAACCACGTATTCGCCACCTATGACAACATGAACAGATTAATACCGTTTCTCTGCCCGCGTTATGTTTATATCTTGTTCAAATCTAGCTAATGAAGACTAGGTGTAAGGCACACCATCTGGTTTGTTGACATCGTACTAATCAGCTGTAAACTGAAAATTGTCTAGTGTTTACTTGTTTAGCAGAGCTAAACTATTTTAAGTAAGAATAAATAAAAAGAAGTTCAGTAACTTATTTTCAGCATGATACTATAAAAAACTTACTGTAATCTAACTGAATATAATCTAATTTTTTAATTTTATGTCGAAATTACATAGAAAATTGTCAATAATATTAACTAAATTCACTCACTATAAGTACGTATACGTCTAGTAGAGTAGCTTTATTTTAAAAGCATTTCCTTAGAAGTGTGAAAGATCAGCTACTACTAATTTTATTTTCTTCTGATTTATTTAATTGGCGTATTATAAAACAATAATGGCGTTTTCTTTTCTGAAAAAATATTTTGCCTTATTAACAGGTAATACTTTTTATGGATCACCCAGCCCTTGAAAAATGTGACCTTTTTTATGATTTCAAAAGAGCACAAAAGCAAACTGATTTTACATTTAACATTTATGCCTATGTGACGTATAAAATAAAATATTTATTCACATAAAAATTTTAATTCAAAATAAAATTCTTCCTTTCAATAAAAAAATATTAAAAAAGAGGGCAATATCTCACCCTTCATAAAATTTGAGTGTAAAAAATGTAGCATATTTACCTGGTTTTTGTGCGACATATTTTGAAAAGAACATAATGTGTATTCACACTCTGATATTTTTTGTAGAAAAGAACACTAAAATTTAATAAGTGTAAAATATATGGAACATTTTTGTCAGAAAAGAAAACGCCATAAGTGTTCATAGCTTAAATCTAAATAAAACTTAATCATGTCCAACCAGTGTTTGGAAAGAAATTTGATTTCATGGCTGATGTTCATTTCATTTTGGCAGTCAAAAATGGCAATATCTATTCTTCGTAGTAGAATGTAACCACGATTGTTTGGAATGTCGTAGTCTAGCCAATCTGGATATATTTGTTGACGCATATTTCTGCTGTAAACATTGGCACGTTTAGTTCTTTGGGTAATCGAGTTTACTTTACGACAGATAAAGTAAGTGAAGCTTTACCTCATTTATTCAGCATTTATGCCATACTTTTTCGACGCTTTCTAGACGCTTTGTATAGACAAGACTAGACACCGAGAAAATATTTTCTTTGCTTAAACACCAAACAGTTTTTACTAAACTATTGTTCGTCTACCTACTAGCTCTTGCTTATGTGGCTATTTTACAATCGTTTTGTTTATTGAATTTTAAATTTAAGCAACATCAAATTGGCACATTCAAAATATTTTTCTCTGAACAGTCGTCGCTTTTCCATTAGAGGAATCACAAGAGAACTTTAATGGCGCAATGGAATGTTATTTCTAAAGTTAATTTAAGAACAACAATTTAGTTGGTTTTTTATTTTATTTTAAATAGACTGACACTTGAATTATATGTATGTACCCGTCGTTTAAGATGTCTTAGCGCCATGGTCAACTGCCATTAAATAAATAAGCCGCCAACCAAAAAGAAAGAAAATACCAAATATAGAAAATAAAGCCCAACAACCCAACACACATTTATTACATAAAAAGTAAATTCAAAATAAAAAACTTAAATTTTGAGCGCACCGGATACACGCTTAAAAAAATACAATAAACACTTGGAAGAAAAGTATGGCTAATCTTTAACTCGAACACGCACGCTATACTCACGACAAGACTGTTTCAGTTTATATGCAAGGTAAGACGCCCATTTTTCCTATTCAATCTGATCTTTGCTAGACTATGCGTAATAAGACGATAATAATAGTTATTTTATTTTTTGTGGGAGGTACTCCCACTCCCTACTATCCTCATAATATAGTATGAGAGTTACTTGTGCAAAGTTTCAATACTCTACCCTTTGATAGACGATAATAATTGTGTACTTTGTATGGGAGGTACCACTCCCACTATTCCAATCCAGCCTGTATTTCACAAAACTATGTGTATTAATAAGGGGGATAATGCTGCAAAATTTCAAAGATATCTGGTATATTTCTTTAACTACTTAAAGAGTGAGCGTGATAAATGTTTATTTGCGTAAAACCCTAATTTGGGTTATGATGAAGATTTAAAAGAAATTGGCCAAATCGGTGCAGCCGTCCTTAAGTGATGAGATTACCAACAAACGACATTTGATTTTATTTATATAGAAGATTGACAGCATTTTGTTTGTGTTTAAACACCTTATATGTATGAATGTCATAATTAAAAGGTTGAAACAAAACGAATTTTTTATTTATTTTTATTTTTTTCTAAATAAAATGATATACATATGTATGCATTTGAAAAGTACAATCCAGTTGATGTCGAATTCGCTATTGAGTTTACCTGGTATGATTTGCCTTGGTTGTAGAAGTTAAAAAATGACAAATGTCACTTCACTACTGGACTTTTTTCCAGTGGTCCGCAACTACGCTTTGGATCTACCAGGAAAATCATCCTGATCATTGAGTGGAGTTTTGCTCAATACTTTCAAATTATTTTTGGTTATTTATTTGTGTTGTTTATGTTATGTATGTTAAATAATTTTTTAATTGTGGATAAATTGAGCTTAAGCCAATTAAAAAAAAAAAAAAACTCTTTTATAGTTTTTTTCCTAGTTTTATTTCCGAAATTTGGCGTAGAAATGGAATACTTGGGATTTGTTTCATTGGCATTGAATTGTAATTGACATTTGTGGCAGTGAATGCAATGACAAAAATGTTAACTACTATAAATGCTGTTAATATGGTTCCAATTACAATTATAATTAATGAAAAAATAGTTGTTTCTATAAAACACATGTATAAGATTTTTGTGGCTTTGAAAACTGCAAGAAAAAATAAATATAATCCCGTTTGCAGTCCGACTAGGGATTTCCCGAAATTTTTTTTTTTTATATGCGGGAAAAAATAATTTCATTCTCGGCTTCCCGGAAAAAATAGTTGCTAAAGAAATTAAGTTTATTTACTAAATTAGTATATATGTACATATACATACATATATGTACATATGTTATTGATATTCTTATTAAAACAAACAACACAACCAAAAAAGGCCTGACATATCATGAGTTCATAAAACTATAAAATAAAGGAAAAATAAAAAATCTGTTTAAGGAAAATATGTAAGAAGTGAAAAAAGTATATGTATATTAATACTCAGCCCTTTCAAAAAATGTTTTTTATTAAAACAAATTAAAATTACATAACAGGTATTTTTTCCATAAATTTTTTTTTAAATTACGTGATTTTAAATCTGTTAGCTAAGTGAACGTGTTTTGGAATCACTTGCTTTTTTTAATGGCTAATTAATTAATTTTTTTTTATTAATTTATAATTTTTTGTAGAAACATATATGAAAATTACAAATCGAAGAGGACGCTTATTTTGCAAACTTAATTTCTTTGTGGTTTTTTATGACTTTTCCCTGCCCATTTTCGCACTACTTTTTTTTAATCCATTCGAACCAACATGAAGCTCCACGACCTAACAACGTTAAGTATTTTATCTGTGGTTTCAGAAATTTTACTTCACACAAAAAATATAAAATATATGATCTACAGTACGAGCTAAAATCATGTAGGTGTTTCAAATTAAACTAGGAGTCGTGGGGATGTGATCTCGATTCCCATCAAAGTTTCTGAGTGTTTCACAACGAGTGAAAGTCTTCGTTACTATGCTCGATAATTTAAGTTATAAAATAATTTATAATTGTATTGTGCTATTTATTAAAATAAAAATAAAATAAATATTTTGTTTACAAAATAAGGAAGTATTTAGAACTTAATCAAATTACAAGATACTGTATTTAGTATTTACATTGGTTGCAAAATATCCAGCGATAAAAAAGTGGTAAAGGATATTTTACTTTTCACTGATATAGGACTAATAGTAACATGGCATTGGAAGGATAAATCAGGTTCCCAAATTTCTGTTCAAATAACTCAAATTATTTACCAAATAAATAAAAAGCAAACAAAGATACCTAAACTTTTTCTGTCACAATTGTCAGCTGATAGTTCTATAGATTCGAGTGAGTTGAATAATCTGTTGAACAGTTGTGCTGCACAAAGTTTTATCACATTTGTTCTAGTCATTAATGACTGAAACTTTTTCCGTTTTCGGCTTCGCCGGGAAACAGACATTTAGCCAATGACATTGTTTACCGGGAATTAATGTTTCCCCAACCCTAATTCTGACACAAACTTTTAAAATTCATACAAATTGCTATAAAATGTTGTAAAGGTGTGCATAACACCAAGCAAAATTGATGCCGGCGTTATTTTATAGCTGCTATACAAAGTTTGTCATTTAATCGCAAAAAATTCCTTCTATTTATTTATGTAAGCGTTGGTAAATGCTCATGATTTTGATTTAATAAATAACTAGATATCCCCAGCGCACTTCGCTATACCCATCCCCAAAAAATACAATAAAAATTAATAGAAAAGTATCGCCAGTCTTTAACTCGAAAACGCACGCTATTCTTACGACAAAACTGTTTCAGTTTATATGCAAGTTACGGCGCTCACTGTTTCCATTCAATCTGTTTTTTGCTACACTATACTACGTATTAAAATGATAATAATTTTTTTTACTTTGTATGGGAGGTGCCATTTCCACTATCTTAATCCAGTCTGTATTTTGCTAGATTTTTTTACATTATTTTGTCCTTATTGTTGTTCTCTAGCTACAGGATACAAATTTTTCACTTTGTATAGGAGGTACCACGCTCACCGTCCCAGTTCAGACTGAAGTTTGCTAGACTATGCATATTACTCTGAGAGTTACTTGTGCAAAGTGTCAAGACTCTACCTATTATAGTTCTCCAGCTACACGATAATAATTTTTTAATTTATATTAGGATGTGGGGTGAACCACGCTCACTGTCCCAATTCAGCCTATGTATACATAGAGGTTACTTGTACCCACTTTCAAGACCATACTAGACATAATAGTTCTTTATGTACACGATAATAATTTTTCACTATAATTTTTTCATGGGAGGTAGCATGCCCACTGACTCAAATCATTCTGCATTCTGGCACACAATCCGCATTAGTACAGTGGTTACTCCTAGAAAGTTTCAAGACTCTATCTATAGTAGTTCGCCAAGAACCCGATAATAATTTTTCACTTTGTAGGGGAGTACCACGCCCACTATTTCAATTCTGTATGTGTTTAGCTTCACTACCAACGTTAATATGGGTGTTACTGGTGCGAAAACCTGGTCCTACCTATTGCAGTTCTCTAGATACAGGATAATAATTTTTAACTTTGTATTGAAAGTTACCACGCCCACTATTCCAATACAGTATATCATTCTCTAAACTATGTACGCTAATACAGAGGTTACTGGTTCAAAATTACAAGGTGCTAACTTTAACTGTTACCAAGCAACACGATGATAAATATTTACTTTGAATGGGAGGTACCACGCCCACGTCGTATATAAAGAAATAAGTACTCTATTTTACCAATCGTATATCTCATAACAAACTGTAAAAATTTCAGAAAGATCGGTTCACTGGTGTAGGCAGCTATAGCTCTCCGACAAACAAGCAAACAAACACATTTTGCGCTTTATATATGAACCCTTGATTATGAAAGAGGTATAAGTCATATATTTCTTGTTTCGAGATATTAAGAGGTTTGCATTTTCAAGGATTAAAAAATATTTTTATATTATGGAATAAAATATTTTGACAATTAAATGGTGCCAACAATTAAGTATTTATTATGATTGTAAAATTTATAACCATTTTTAAAAGGAAATCTGGTTTTGAAAGGTTTAAATGAGTTATACCATTTTCAAAATCAACTGTATGACTTTTTAAATGACTTAAACCATCAAGGAACATTTTTTATTAGAAGATAACATTTTATTCAAACTCATTACATTGTAACTAAGTAATTTATTTTTTAGTATTTAGGGAAATAAAGTGTTTGTGGAAAATTGGTAGGATATAGGGTAATAAATCCATAATATCTTTACGCTTTTATTTTCTATTATTAGTCTAATGGTTGTGTATAATGGAAGCAAATCAAATCAATTTTATAAAACATCTTATATGGAGCATTTTTAATCAATCTGATCCATTGTATTTTTGGCCAAGACAGGTTCTCCATTGGAGTTTCTCTTTCTATTAGGTGTTGTTTCGTCGAAATGAAATCTTTCTAAGCCATTTTTCTACCAAAAATGGCTTTCTATTTTTACATAATTCTATTAAATTATAATAATGCTCAGGGAAGTATTAATAATTCGATTTTTTAATTTTAGTTTATACAAATAACTATAAATAGTGAATTTTTACATTAATAGGATTACCTGATCATTACCTGAATCGCTATCTGAAGGCATGACAATATTACTAAAAATTATTTTGCCAAACTTTGAAAACAGACTGACTTATTCCACTATCAAAATATACAGTAACTGTATTTTGTTAACAAACCAAAAAATAAACTCAATTTATGAATTTAATTTTCATGGCAAACTGCGAATTACTTAAGATTATGATATTTTTTTAGGATTTGACATGAAATAGCTGATAAACTAGATTTTTAAAAATTTTCACTTATACCACTTTCAAAATCAAGGGCTCATATATAGATTACTTTTGAAAGTATTTCATTAAAAACCATATCATTATAGCAAATAGTGGCAATGAAAAAATTCCATTAGCATTATTTATAAACTAATAATACCAATGACGCAGGCAATTAATTAGTCAATATAATGCATTACTCCCAGGTATGATTGATACTAGCCTCTACCCCAACAAATACTCGTAGATTTAATTTTTATTTTAAAATGTTTTCGTAATATTAGTTATGCATTTACTAAACAGTATTTAAATTTCCAAGTAGATTTACAAATAAAAATATTATTGATGCAATCCTCACACTTACCAATAAATAATATTGAAAATATTAAAAACAGCCAATAATCCATTTTGTTAGTAATTATCCTTTAGTTGTTTAGTTTCTTATTGAAATTTTTAGGTTTTTGTTGTTGTTGTTTCTTAGTTAGAGGTAGTTAAATATTTAGAACAATATATCGAACTAAAACACTATAGTAAATAATATAAATTATTTCTGTTGTTTCACTAATATAATAGTGTGTTAATCGTAATAAATATTTCTTTCATTGGACTTTAAACCATCATAATTATTATAGGTAAAAGTAATTGTATTATTGTTAAATATTTAATTATTATTTTTTATTTGTAACCTTCACATAAAATTATTATATTAAACTTTTATTTTTGTTAAATAGCTGTCGGTGTTTTGTGTTGTTGACAATAATTTTTTTGTTTGAATTTTAATTAAATTTTATGATACTGGTTATTGTTAAAATGAATTTTTTTTTAAGTTTTTATTGTTATTTTAAATTAAGCATATATGATTTAATTAGCATATAAATATTTGTTTAAAATATTTAATATATTTATAGCATGTTTGTTTGTTTTTCTATACATTTATTTATTTTTATTGCTGCCTTTGTTATTTTCATTTGTTTTTTTTTTTGTTGCCTGCGTTATAAGCTTAATTATGTTTTCCTTCCCATTATACGAGTATTTTGAATAATTTCATGGTACATTAAAGGTAAATATATGCTTGTTTGGGCATAAATTATGTTCTAGATTTCAGTTAAAAATTTTTTTATATGCACTTCCCATTTTATTTGTATTCTTCTTTGCACAAATGTGAATATTTATGAATTAACACATACGTATACAGACACAAAAGCACTTATACACACAGGTCTATATGCACAAATCCTTAGCTGTAGTTGTTTTTGACTTTTATGAATGAAAGAAACCCTCTCAGCATAATTATGCTTTTTATTTCATTTTGTTAAGCAACCAGAAGTACGTCATAAAAAGTTCACACAGGACAAACAAAAAGAAAGCAACGATTTTTGCATTTAAATGAAAATGAGAGGAAAAACGTTGTTTTTTTCTTAAAAATTTTTAATGGGATGATTATCTTGGCTTAAGGAAATGTTAGTAATGATGTTGGTGGTGGCTTAAGTGGCTTGTTGCTCAACAACAGTAACAGCGCTAGCAGCAGTGTGGTAGAGGTAAAGTAGCAGCAGGAGTAAGAATGTCAATGGTAATAGTTATTTAAATATTTTTCTATATGATGCTTAAGTATGCATGAGAAATTTTTAGATGGGGATCTCGTTAGTTGCTGCTGGCTGTAGTAACTTGGTTTTTACTTGTCGTAATCACTTTATTTTCACTGTAGTCTTACATGTAAACAGACAAATTTAGTCATTTAAACGTACACATCGCGTTTCGTACGAGTTTATACTGTAGCATTAATGGCATCGCCTTCCCTGTCACGAACTTTTAATGGGAATCGTTAACAACTTACAACAAGGATGTAAAGGATGTTTGTTGATTTTACTATGAAAGAAGAAAAAGTGAAAGTTACAACATGACACTTTCTTTCTTAAGGAAATATAATTATCTTTGTTGTATATTGCACAAATATTTGTTGTGTTCGCTGTTTTATAGCCTCTTTTTTCTTTATTTGATGTTTGTATCAAGGAACATAAACAATAGATAATTAAATTATATGCTTAATGAATTTAATACAAAACATGAATTTAATAAAATTTCACAAAGTCTTTTGTTTGTTTTCAAAAATTATAATTGACCTTTAGAGAATTTTCGAATAATATTTAATTTAAAACCTTGTAATTAATTGTTTTTTTATTTTTTCTCATTTATCTTCATTAATTTTACTATTTATGTTTTCAATTTTGTCTTCTGCTTTTTACAAACATATATTTTCACATTGATTTCCTTTTTTAAGAGTTTTCTTTTGTGAAAATCAAAAATTTTCGTACAAGTGTTGTGTTCGACCGAAAGTTAACGCTGTGACTAAATTCTCAAATAAATCTAGTTGCTGTTTCATGTCCTGATTTTGTGCTATTTTCAAAGTTTTCTTTTATTTGGTTTCTCCCTTGTCTGCAAATACTAAGAAGAAATTGTTAAAGGTCTCTTGAGTACCATAGTTTTACAAAAAGATAACAAACACAGCATCCTTTTTTGTTTTGTTGACTCTATAGAATAAAGAACAGTTCAATCTTTGCAGACTGTAAACACTTAACAGTGTACACCCCAATTTTGCAGTGACGACAAAGAACGTGTTATGCTCTAACATTATAACACTTAGTGTTTATGAGAAAAATTAATATTAAATTAAGAAAATTGTTATAATATACTGGTTTTTACTTTTTTTATATGGAAATATTGCCAAGAACATTTAACATTTTGCAGTCTGGTAACATTTTTGAAGAATTTGGGATAACAGACCAAGTAAAATGCTCTCACATATTAAAATCAAGTAACTGGTATACAGTAACAAAAATTATGCTTAAAAATGGTTATAGCCATACATTTCACGTTCAACAGTAAGCAATTTGCTTCCAATATAGCAAGAAATGACGAGTTAATATTATATTTTCCTTAATAATAAACCTGTAAAAATAATCTGATGAACTTAAGCGCCTCGGTGGGCTAGTAGGTAGTGCGATAGCCTATCAGTACGAGGTTGTGGGTTCGATTTCCACGAAATTCTCTAGTATTTTTCACTACAAGTTGACAAGAAGACCATGAAGGTATTTGGATGTAATCTGGGTACCTACAACTGGTTTACTGCGTTAGTGACAGGTCATAGGAACTTCAAGTTTTATCTGGCCAATTTAAAAACCAAGGTCGGACAATACAGACTGTGACTGGAGAAAGGCTATAACAGGGCAGTGAACATGTCGAGCATACTGGCTAACATTTGAACCACGGGCAGACACATATTTAATTTAGATGCTGTGGAGATCTTAGCCTTAGGCAAATGATAGCAATTACCATAGCCTCTGTGATTTGAGAGTAAGAGGCTAGTGACAGCATAAGACTCGTAGTCGTAAATTACTCATCGGTTACCAGAAATCATTGAGGAGCGAAATGGGTCGAAAAGGGAACAACACAGTTAGAGGTCTGCTTCGGCATTTCCCTACAAAAAAAAAATAATAAAAATAAAAACGAGGGGAAGGCCGGCAATGCATCGGTTTTAGAAATATAAATAGAATTTCTGAGTGTTTTTTGTTGTATTTTTCCACACACTTGTTAAAAATAATACGTCTACCAACGCCCTTTTTGCGCATAGTGACAAAACAGCAATTTAAGTACATGGCTGGCTGAGTTTGGAGACATTCAACACTCCAGACAGGCTATTGGTTCCTCTGTTGAGAGTTTAAATCGTCCTTCCTGAGATTTAGGCTCAAAACAATGAGAACAAATACCGGTCACAGAAAAATACCTGTGAGGTTCTCAACTCCCGTGGGACCAGTCATTTGGATACTAATTAGACCTTGAATGTTCTTGTGTTACAGTTTCAAGCCCCTGGTATCCTTCGGGATTTATGATCCCATATAACAGGGGGCAATTGGCGTCAACTTGTTAGAAGTCAACAAGACAATAATGCACATGTTTCTCCTACATTTTTACGCCCTTTGGAAAATTTAAAAATGCTTTCGTTGTGGATAGGAGCTTCTCAAATTGTTAATTAGGAATTTTTAAATTCTAAGAAATTGCTAAAAACGGAAGGAGGTTACAATCTCAGACAGTAGTAAAATAGAAGCTTAACCTTTTTTAAATATTAAATTTTACATTAACGAATTGTTTAACTTTCTAGAAAGACCTGTTGATGATTTTAACGATTTTTCACCCTAAATTTAATAATACCAAATTATTAAAACAACAATTTTTGCGCCACCCTTGTTTATAAGTAGTAAGTAACAAGAAGCACTTGTAATGATTTTACTCAATGACTTTCAGCATTAGGTATAGAAAAAAAAAATTGATGCTGGGAAAAGTGTTATACATGGAAATAATGTTATATTCCCGCTATAGAAAAGTTTAGATTATACTGTACTACAGATTATAAACAAATGATTTACATTTCAACAATATTTGTGATTGTTGAGTTAAACGCATACAAACTCGTATGGATATGCTAACAACTTTAACAGAAATAATGGTTAAGGATACATTTTTACATACACATACATACAAACTCATATACTTGTTTATTTTATATAACATTTAAGCGAATTCGGGGATTAAATGCATAGTGCAGGGATGGAAAAATTACTAATAACTTTAATGGGCTTTAAATAATTATCTCATGGATGTGTAATGAGAAGAAATATTCTTACAATTTTTAATTCTTTATTTGCAATCTATCCACTCAAGTATAATAAGTAAATTTGATATGGTGAGAATTATTGTTAAAGTTAATTAATAATTTGTGTTATGTTCTGTTAACATTGTTATAAATTGTATACCTTTATATTAATTTCTATTTCTTGAAACTAGTTAACATGGATTGTTTACTTTTTAATATTTTTCTCTTAACTATTTACTTCAATAAAACTTTTTACTCAGAAAGGTTATGGGCCTAGGCAGTAGTACTTGGAAAATAAATTGAAAATAAAAAAAAATTATTAAAAAAAAAGGAATATTTTTCTGTGACAAAAAAAAATTGAAGAAACAAGTTTTTGTTTTTATGTAACGAAACCATGGATTTTTCAAAACTTTTAAAACCATTACTGAAAGAAGCTAACTGGCCAATGTGGAAGAGGAAAATACGTGATATTCTTGACTATCAGGAAGAAGCCTTAACTGTGATATACCGAATTTTATTGAAGCCAACCCAATTAGATAAAAATGCAAGTTCCGAAGAAAGAAAACAATACAAATTAAATGATGATCTTTACAGAAAAGCAAACAGTTGTGCAAAATCTATGCTGATCAGCGCAGTAAGTGATGAGATTTATGAAAAAATTATGGATCAAGAATAAGCTGCGGATATATTGGATGCCTTGAAATTATTGTTTGAAGCAAATTCTAAGGATCAGATCTTCAAAATATGCATAGATTTTTTCCAATTTAATTGGAATAGTAATTTAGACGTTTCAACGCATCTTAAGGACATTATGGTGTGAACTAAATAATGGTCTAAGAGCAAGAAATGAAAATGTTTTACCAGAATTACTTCTAGTCTGCAAAATTTTATAAATATTGCCGCAACAGTTTGAAACGTTCAAATCGAGTTGGATGTTACTTTCCAAGAACGAAGAGAAAACATTTGATGAGATGTCGACTTAACTTTGTATGTTTCCACGAAACTTCGGAAATTATGAAGAAAGGTTTACATATGAAGCTTTAGTTTTGAGATACTCGAAGGGCAAGATGGCAGAGAGTTTTCAAAATGCAGATATTAGAAATAAAAAGTCACACATATGACATTTTTTGTGAAAAGAAGGGACACTGGGTTAAGAATTGCCGAAAATGGTTAAATAGTGGTAAGACAGGTAAACTAAAAGCTAATGAAATTAAAAGCTGGTCATCAGTTATGTGATAACGTAAATGCTATTAAAGGAGCTATATCAGATGCATGGTAGATAGATAACGGAGCAACACGCCATATTTGCAACAACATTAATCTTTTTAAAAGTTTTGAAAAGTTCAAAAATCCATGTTACATTAGAGCAGCTGGAAAAGAAATTTTAGAAGCAGTTGGTAATGGAACAATTGAAATGGAATCAAGGGTCCATGATAAGATTATTTTAATTAATTTAACTGATGTCTGGTATGTACCAAAAATTAATAGAAATTTATTTTCGATTCTTATGGCTCACGATAAACGAACAGCAACAGAATGTTCATTTTAAGTAAATAATAAACTTTAATTGTCTGGTACTCGGGTTACTGAAGGTTCATTATATAAAGCGCACATAAAAGAAATAGCTCCGCATTATGCTGAAGTTCACAATGTAGAAGATGATTCTCTGCTACAGTTATACCATACGCGTTGGGGACATCAGGATAGGCGCCACATCCGAAAATTGTTAAAATCCATCTTAAATATTGATGTTAAATTGAACAACAATTTGTGTTAACCTTGTATTTTTGGTAAGGCACAACGTAGACCTTTTGGACAGAGGAAAGAAGCTACAAGTCCTGGAGAATTAATATCCGCTAATATATGTGGACCATTTATGGAATCTTTTAGTAAAAATAAGTACCAAGGATGCTTTTACCAAGTATCGTTTTGGTTATTTATCCAAGATAAAATGTTGTTTACTTTTACCTGTGAAATAATATTTTCCACATATTAAAATATCATCAACAAAGTTACTATTTAGCTATATACATATATAATATAAAATAGTAAAAACTACTGGGGGGTTATTACGTATTTCGATTCGAAAAGGAAATCATTCGAATTTGTATGACTTTAACATTGTGTTTCGAAAAAATTTCTTTCGAATCGAAATACGTAATAACCCCCCTGGATGGATTTTAATAAAATTTTGTGAGTTGGAACCTTAGTATCCCGATTCAAATATATACGATACTTTTTCCCAAAAAAATATCTTATTTCCAAGAGAAAGCAGAGAAAAAGCAGGGAAAGTACGCAGTTTACCGATATTCATACTTTCAGCTTTTACAGAGCTTTACAATAATTTTTAGTATTTTAGAACTTTATCTAAAAATCGATATCTTAATATGTATGAAGAAAATACGTATACGTGAAGCACTATAAAAGTAAGTCTTAAAATTTGGTGTTGATTACTTTCAAAGAAAAATCGAACAAAATATTTCCAGGACGCATACAAAGGGTGTTGTATGTAAAAACTTCTGTAAAGAGTGCGTCATAGGTTAGAAAAAATTGAATGAATATGCGATTTTCGTGATTAAGACAAAACTTTAGTTTTGTATAAGTATAGGCAGCACCAAGAAAAAAAAAACAATGTTAGACTTCCAGTTGCTGTTTTTTATAGAGTTTTTGATTTAGCAAAAAAAAAAAAATGGGAATATGTTAAAACATAATTCTGTCTATGTATGCCTTTTTATGGTTCCGAACCCAATGATAAAACGTGACCCTATTATTTTCCCTCAAAGGTCTGCCTGTCTGTCAGCGCTTTCTATCTCTGCAACGGCAAAACGTAAATCAAATGTTGTACATCTATCTACGGCCGCTATAGTAACAATTACTAAGAACTTGTGGGTATTCCGATAGTGAAGTGAATTTATTTTTTTCAACTGTAAGAATCAGACACTTGAAATTTTCACAATATAATTAAAATTTATTTACTATATTAACAAGTGTATAACACAAAAGTAAAAATTAAAGGATGTGACGACAGTGTCTTGACGCGTCTTTACGTGAACCGTAATAGGTTTATAAATTAACACAAGGTACATATATACAATTTTGTACGCTACTACAACAAATATCGAAATTAAAAATTAAAGCTTGTTGCAAATGTGACACCGTGTTACGTCTATGTATAGCTTTATATTTGAACCATAATAGGTAGACACTTTAAACTTGTCACCTATAACAAGTATATAAAATAAAACTAAAATTTATAGGGTGTTTTGATAGTGACGCGATTTTTCATATAAGACCTCATTTTTGAACCAACAGATACCAAAATTTACATAAAATGCAATGGCGACATTTGATAAATGTACCATAGATCAAAATTACAAACCTTACAGATGAATATTTCGGTCTTTATGGAATGCCGCACCTATCGTTATTTTAAAGTAACTTTTAAATTTTACACAAAAAAAAAAAAATTAAGTCTGTTCTGAAGGCAAGTAAATGTTAAAAAATAAAAATAAGATTGCAAAATGAATAAAATAAAACTAGTCCTATAAAAATATTTGCTTACTGGCCTTTTCATTTAAATTTTTCTTTTTTAATTCTCTCACTTACACTTTGCTATGATATGTATTTGATATTTGATTTGTAATTGGACATATATATCGCACACTAAACCCCAAACAGTCAAAACTCTAAAATTTCAGAGTTAAAAACCTGGTTTTTATATGATTATAATTTTATTGAAATGAACTGTTCAAATTTATTCCACAGTATAGAAAACCTTCTTAAAAGACAGTTCAGCTAACGTTTTATTTTCTTTATTTTATGCATACTGACACATTTAAAAATTATTACTCTTAGGTCGATGTTGTAACAACGAATCAGGAATCGTAGAATCAGGGCCCTATTCCACAAAAGAACTTATCAACTTTTCACTTTGCACTTATCGAATTTTTCGTCAATTTGCAAAACTTTATGTTCCACAGAAGTATAAAATTTGATAAGTGATAAGTTCAAATCGATAAGTGTAATTTGCAGTCTTTGCAATTTTTATATATTTTTTTGGGTTTTGGTTTAAAATGGCCAACACTAGTGTGTTATATTGCCAGGGTCTATGAACATGTAGGAGCCTTCCTCGGGAAAATCCAGCCGATCTGTACCTTTGCACAGGAAGTAGGTCACCAGAGTGTACTCCTAGAGTATTATTGGTCTCCACCAGTATCAATCTTGGTTTTTTTTTGTTTAGTTTGTCAAAAGTGAGGTTAAAATCCTCACAGCGAGTTTTAATTTGGTTCTCCACCAGGTTCTTTTATCCAATTGTATAATTTCTTCTTGTTACTTAATGTTAAGTAAATTTCCAGTTTTAATTTGGTTTTCACCAGGTTCTTTCATTCACTTTTTTTAATTTTTATCCTCTCGTCAAATTGTGTTTTTAAAATCTTGTGCTTATTGCTTTGTTGATTTTTTTCAACGTATGCACTCTGATCCAATATATTGTTTTTTCTTCCTTTTAAAGTATATTCTTCAATTAATGTAATATTACATTTTCACAAAAAACATACAGTATATTTTTTATTTTTTTTTTTAGTTTTCTTTAGTTTGTTAATTTTTCTTGTTGATTTATTATTTTAGTCATGTAAAATTATCTTTTCGTTTATTAATTTTCATTATGTAGTTAAATATCAAAATTTAGGTTATAACCGATAACCAGAACGATTGCACGTGGGTGATTAATGCACACACCAATTAACTGTAACATAGTACAGCCAACCGTGGAAGCCAATCACCCAGTGCGAGAGGGAGACGCAAACCACTTGAAGACCGAGCAACAAGGACGGCCTGATTGACCTTAAACGATATTGACAATGACGGGCGAACGTGTTCCTCAATCCAAAGCTACTTTACGACTGCGTTATATTTTCTTTGCAATTTCTGTTCCACGTACGTTCTCTTCTGCAAAGTGCAAAGTTAATATTGAAAAGTGTAACTTGCCAAGACTTTGCAAATAGTTATGCTGTTTCGTTCCACAAATACTTTTATTTCTATTTGTGAAAAGCAAATTTTGATAAGTTTGTTGCAAGGTAAACGATCGCAAATTTATATTGTTATAACTAGTGTAGCTTTAATAATGTTTTTGTTCGACGATAATGAAGCGGTTATAGCAATAAATTATAGAGACCAAGTAAATTTTCCGAGACTACAAATTTTATTTTTTAAAATATAGCAGTCTTTAAAAATTAAATTAAAATAAAATCCAAGTTGATTTAATTTTAAATAAAATTAGAGAAATATTTAAGCATAATACACAGCTCAGTGAGCCTTTGTAGGCTGAAAATAAATGCTTCTGTGCTTGCATTAGCTACGAAACGGGTGCCAGTACCATGAAGTTGCAGCTATATATGGTATTGCAGAACCATACATAGAGATATCATGATGTGGTGGCCCGATGGCGTCAGTGGTATTGCTAAAAAGTTATTTATGATGGGTAGATTCCATTGAGCCTGTGGTTACGTGATTGACACAATCATTAAAATTGATATGTAGACCGGCATGGAAACCACCCATTGGACCGACGACAGTTGCCGGAATTAGGCTTTTTGTAAAACGCATCCCAGGCAGCCTGTTTATCTAATTTTTAAAATTAAATGTAAATTACGTTTTTAACTAAAACACCACTTAATTAGATGCATGCAAAGAATTCTGAGGACGGATGTAGCGAACCAGAAAATGCAGACAATTTTTCATTTTTTTTTCTTTAAAATTAATCACTTTATTTGTAATAAAAAAGATAAAACGAATTTGAGCCTAACTTTAAAAATACGTCTGTATGTTAGTAAATAATTCGACTAATAAATTTTTTTTTTTTTTTTAAATTTTTACTCTACTCATTTTAAGAAGTTATATTTAGCAATGCAAAGTGAAAAGTGATAAGACAGAAATGCAAAAATGATTAAATGCTTTGTGGGACATTTTCACAGTCACTTTTCAAGAAAGCGCAAAGACTTTACAAGGGGTGCAAAGTCTTTGTAAAAAGTGCAAAGTGTTTGCAAAAATTTGGTTAGTGTTAAGTGAGATTTGCAAAGAATATTGTGCAACATAAACACTTATCACTTTTCCAAAAATTATTAAGTTCAAAGTGAATTGAATTTATTAAGTGCAAAGTGAAAAGTTAATAAGTTGTTTGTGGAATAGAGCCCAGGTGTAACGGTATTTTTCCACTTAAAGAAAATTACAGTGGAAAATAAATTTTTGCATTTCTTAAAGATTTGTTTTGTAAACTGGTTTAAAGAAACGGTTTTGATCCTTTTCGAGTTGTAACTGTTTTTGATTTAGGGTGCGATATGTAAACAAACAAAATATTTTTCTATATTTGGTTTTGTTTTTTTAAACTATTTTTTCTAATAAAACTAAAAAAGGAAATAAAATAAAACATAACGACCATACATAAACATTTTTATAAACAAACAAAAACTTATTTTGTTTGTATTTATTTTCATATCTTAAATTACGTTTTGGCAAAAAATATATACTGATTAATACATGTTTATGTATGTATGTGTGTACGTACGTATGTAGAAAAACAAATACATACGTATAACCAAAACATACACAGAAAAACATGCATAATAAGTGGTAAATGGAAAGATTATGAAGGCCTTTTAGAAGGCCTCTTTACTCCTTCCGTTTGCATTCCACTCTCATATCTTTTTTACACAGGTTGTCATTGCGGAGCAGGCGCTCTACTCTCGCTTCTGTCGGCAAGCGTTCCAGAAGATCTTCCGAAAATTTTCTGCTAAAAGACCTTTAATTTAATGTCTCTTAGAAGGGCTTTCGTAGCAAAAAGTAAAAAAATGTTCTGGGACAAGATTTTTATTGTTGTTATAATTTTATTAAGCTCCTTCAATTTATTTTTATTTTTAATTGATGACTTTAGATGCAGGATGATAGACTAGCGCACTAACAATCCGTCTTTAGAAGCACCTCAATCGCAAGCTGCAATGAAGCAGATAAAGGGGATTTCAATGAACTTTTGTGTTTTATAAATGAGAAATCTAAAAATAGAAAAATTATGTTTTTGCCATATAAAATGAGCATACATTACTACTTCCCTACTAAGAGAAGCGAAGTTGGAAGTAGCATTGTACTGGCTCTTTTAGAAGAAAGAGCAAAGGCCTTCTTTGAAGGCACATAAAAATGAAGGTTGTATCCGAGAAAAGGTCGAAGCATGCCTTATAGAAGGCCTGAAATGAAAAGGCCTCTTTAGTTATACCACTGGGTACATACACATTCAATCACAAATGTTTGCAACTACGTATGTATGTATGTGTGTTTAATGTAAAAAAGGTTTATTTACAAGAAAGGAAAAACATGAAATCAAGAATGTAAATTTGTAATTTTTTAACATGAACAAAATAACAAATGAACATTCATTTGTGTTACTTCTTCTGTGTTGTTGTTTATTGTCGTACACACAAACATTGCTCCTTCTATAGGTGTCATGATTGTTGCCAGAAAGTACAATTGTTTGCATTATACGACAGTGATGATGTTCTTACTTTAATTGTCTTGTTTCGAGAAATTGTGGATGTTTTGTTTAGAGAATCACCAACAATTTACTTGGAATTTGCATAGAATTAATGAAGTAACTTCAAACAATAAATGCCATTGGATATACACTTTATATATCTTTGATGGCATTAATGTTATTATACAGTACAGAATGCTTTTTTAAACCAACTTTGAACTGATGGCCTTGGTTGCTAGTGCTCTCTTTTTGTAACTTTGTAATAATTAGTTATTATTAAGTATTTTATTAACTAATTAAATAAATTTAACCAACTTGATGAAAATTTAGTTGTGTTAATTGCTTTTTTTATATTCAAAATAACATAATTTTTAAGAAAGTTTCAAGGAATTTATGAGTTATTTTCTAGCGGGAGCTCTACTACTTTGGCTAAGTTTTAACCCCTATGGTTCACAGTGATTGAGGTTTGATAAACTATTTTCCAATCACTGAGTTCGAACAACCCCTAGTGTTTTAATTTTGGTCCTTTATATCCACCAAAATCGGTATGTGTTAGGCTCCTGTCTTCAGTGTTATACCCCATATAACATTTTCGATTCTAATCTTTGTTAAATGGATAGTTTGAATGTCGTTTCTGTCACCAGCTTAAAAGTCCAGCTAAGTATTTCGTACTCGCTATTGCTTACTAGGTGCTCTTCCCTAACATAATGTTACGAAAAAAGAATTTATTCTTTATAATACAATCACATTCAAAAAACACGCCCTCTTTTCAGCAAAAATGTGCAGACGTAAATATATACATAACTACAGAAGACAACAGATGTACACACGAATGTACATAAATACAAGAATAGAAAGGCACCTGCCAGATCTTTCTATAATAGAACATTCTAGGCGTTTTTGCTCGCCTGTAAATAGAATTCATGGTTTCGAGCGGCATGGCAGTATTGTTTTCAAAGCCTAATAGATCAGTTGTGGTGTTCGTAAGAGAGTGTTAAATAGCCTGCATATTTTTAACAGTTGAGTCAATAAAAGTTATTTAACGCTGAATAAATAAAGTAACTTACAGTAAAATTTAATTAGGCATGATTTTATTTTACAATTAAAACAAACCAACGTAAAGTAAAAATGTAACAATATTTAAATTTGCAAAATACTATCTTAGTATCCTGATTCCAATATAGGATACTTTTTTCCACAAAAATATCTTATTTCCAAGAGAAAGTAGCAACATCAGTAAAAGTACGGCGACTCTTTTACCGATTTAAACTTACTGCATACTTTAAGGCATCTTTTATTATTAAAAACGATATGTTTTAAACAAGGTTGCATAAGAGATTGCGCTGTTTTAAAAAATCACAACATGAATTGAAAGGGGAATATTTTAAACACGGTTGCGCAATAAATGGCGTTGTTTTAATATAAACACAAAAAAATGAATTACTTACTGCCAAATAGCCAAATAAATAAAATTTGTATTTGATTTGTATTTTTTTGTGGAATTACATCATTAAGACTTTTGTATTAATACGGATCTAGAATATTTTTATGAGTCGGATATAAATATTGCTGAAATTACAAATTTGGTATTCCATTACTTCTGAAGAATAACAAAATTTTATTTATTTCTGGAATAAAAAAGTGAATGCTGGTTCGAAAGCCAAAGCATTTGTAACATAAAACTGAAATAATGGTCACACATTTATGATAGTACTTTTAAGATACTTGCAATTTCTAATTTGTTAAATACAAGATGATATAATTTATAATTTCTTGGCTTTGATAAGGAAAAAATTCACCTTTAATGAAACACATATTGTAGAAAATTTATCTCCATTAATTTAGTTTTCGTACATATCTTACAGACGTAAAAGCTTAAACGTTAGTATATGTAGTTATTTCTCTTTCAACATTAAATTTATACTGGTTACTCTTAAAATAACAGAGGCTTCTGGTAATTGCGTATATTAATAATATTTACACAAGTGCAAACAAGGGAAGGAAATGAAAAACAATGCAATTGGGGATCGTTTTTAAAAGAAATTATTAATAAATCTATTGTATGAAAGTAATTTATAAAATAATTTTTGGCATACATACTACATTTATTATTATTTGTTATTGATAAACATTCGTTTGCTTTACAAATAAGTTTTCATGGTCCTTTATGTTTTGCAACTAATTGTGATAAATTAAAAATATTTATTTTTAATTTTAGTAATCGTTCTTTGTAAGAAGAATTTTATGGCTAGGACGCACCACCAACTGCTTTCAGTTATGGCTTTCTTATACTATCAAAAAGTATGTAAACAAGTTTGAGGTATTATTAATTAGGCTTTAACTGTGTTAAGTAAATTGGGACTGTAGTTTGTTTTATTTTATTCTCAAAGAAAAGATTAAATAAATAAATTAGTACAGGGTGGCACAAATTTAATTATACAATTTTGTGTTCGAATAATTTTCTTACTAAATAAAAGAAAATGATTTTGAGTGATGGAAGTCTTTATTTGGTCCTTTAAAATTGTATGTCAAGTGGCAGTGTTGATAGACATTTGTGTCCGTCTTATCGCATTTTCCATGACTTTCCGCAAGATTTCCGGTATCGAAAGTTCTCCTTAAGGGCTGCGATTATCTGGGGATTGCTAGCATAAAGCCTTGACTTTAAGTAGCCTCAAAGAAAGAATTGTGGGATGGAATACTGCGCGAAAAATAAATGTTTCCTTACCCATTGTGGCTTCAGCTGTGTATACGATTGAGCTGTCTTATTAACACCAAATGTTGTTTAAATCCGGCAATAAGAAGTAAGTCGTTTATTATAAACTTGTAGCTGGGCCGCACATCGGGTATAAAAGCTTTCTGGGCCTAGTTAGTAATGAGGTTAGGGATTCTGAAATGCGGTTGGAAATGAGTAGAAGATAGTGAAAAGACTGCATTGGACACTCATTGCGGAAGGTGTTATACACAATGAATGTATGATGAATGACATCAGCATTTTTACTGATGGCTTTCTTATGGACGGTAGAGCAGGAGCAGATGTATACTTAGCTAAGCTGAACTTGTCCTGTAGTCTCTGTTAGGGAAGTAAGTCTCCGTTTGCCAAGCAGAATTGCTTGGGCTGCTGCATGCTTTGGATCACCGGCTGGAATATTGGGTGCATGATAGAAAGGTTGTCATTGCACTTGACAACCAGTCAGTTATAAAACGCAGAATGTGTACTCTAAACAAGTGATGGAATGTGTTTTAAAACTTAACAGGTGTGCCACGGTGAAGGAGGTAAAACTGATATGGGTTAAGGGACCCATAGGCACAACTGGGAATAAATCAGCAGACAAACTAGCAAAATGGGGATCTGCTGTGAATTTCTCTGGACCAGAACCCATAGTAGCGCTGGGTAATGGGGTAATGCAAGCAAAGATCCTACAATGGGTTAAATCATTAAACCTGAAAAGGTGGAGGAAGCACACTTCGTGTAGGCAGGTTGGAATAGTGTTCAAGGAGCGCATAGGCAGTAAGGCCAGTAAGGTGCTCACTATATAATAGAAGTACCTTAAACTGGATAACTGGGTTAGCGTCTGGCACTGGCTAGCATAAGCATTAGGACCACTGGTAGAAGCTTGTTAAATATGAGCTCTGAATAAATGCTAGCAACGCTTGAACAAATGATAGTCTCTCATTTATGCTAGAAAGTAAGGTTTGCCGGAGGGGGGTCAAAAAGGGACCCATTAAGGAAGTGGTCTACTTCGATATTCCTCTTACATTAATAATAATGGCCTTGTAGCGTTCGCCAATAAACGTCACCGTATTACCGATGGTGTCGTCAAACAAATGTGGCCCAATCACTCCTCCCATGTGAACGACGCACCCTACTGTGGCCTCAATTAAAAGTAACGGCTTTTTGTGCATCACATGTAGATCTTAACCGCTTAAATGAAAATGCTTAAATAGCAAATGCGAATAAAAGAAATATTGGGTTATAAATTGTAACGGTTCTCCAACCAACCCAATTTAAAAACAAAATTTATGATTTATTTCTCGGAGGTCCGCTGTGCTGTGCTTTATTTTAAAAATTAAGAATTTTTAATGTGCAAAAATTTGTGTGTATGTATTAATTTATACATTAAAAATACATAAATCTGCAAAGTAAAATGTCAAATCAAGTTGTAAGGTAAAAGCAAATTAATTTAAAGTCAAAGGCGTAGGGCACCCCAACCAATATTTTTTTTAAGAAAGAACAAACTGCGAAGCTTTTTGCTTGTCTTTGGCAGGAATTGAACCCGAAACCCCAGACTAATAGACTAGCGCGCTACCAATCAGTCTATCGACGCACTCAAATAATATTATAATATCCTTACCTTCACTTTTTTAATTCACCTCTTTTGAGCACTGTTTGGTCGCTTGATTGACGCAATGCGCCATTAAAATTTAGCATCTCCATTTTCTAAATATTCTAGAAAATTCAATATTTTATTCTAAAATAAGTTAAACAAGAGTTTTTATGTTTGAAATTCCCAATGTAATTTTAAGATAATTCGATATTTTTTAGTTTTTATAGCATAATGCCCATATTCATGAAAAGTTTACTTGCTCTTATGAATAAGGGCATAAATTTCTAAAGTTAAAAAAATGCAATGAAAATATGTAGTCAAACTTGTGTTCGTTCTATTCCTTCTAAGAAAGAATAAATTAAATTACAAATTAGGTGACGACGGACGTATCTGTGTAGAAAATGTGAATTCCGCTCTGCTGGTATCTAAAAATTAAATTTTACCAATTTTTCTTTAATAATATCACCTAATTTTTAATTTAATTTATTCTTTCTTAGAAGGAACAGAACGAACTCAAGCTTGACTACAAATTTTCATTGTATGTAATATAAATATTTCGACTAATAAAAAAAATTTCATTTTAAAAATCGCAAAGCACCGCGCAATCATGTTTACTCAAGAAAGTTTGGTTTGATACTAGATTAGTATTAACTAAAAGACGAATGTTGAAAGAAAACAAATAAACAAAAGTAGCTTTCATTGCTAACCGAAGGTTGACTGAGGCAACAACAGTTATAAGGTGGTAAATATTAAAGTAAAAATATTCAAAAAGAGGGAAGCTTAAGGTTGTGCTAGACTTCGTTCTCACCAACTGACGATTGATAATCGAATACAAGTTTTCTCGTATTCCTTTATCTGGGTTTGTTTGGTTAAATAGATGATGCTTACAACTAAACACTACCCAAAGTAGATAGATACGAAGAGTGCTGATGACGGACGTATCTGTCTAGAAAATGTGAATTCCGCTCTGCTGGTATCTAAAAATTAAATTTTCCCAATTTTTCTTTAATAATATCACTTAATTTTTAATTTAATTTATTCTTTCTTAGAAGGGACAGAACGAACTCAAGCTTGACTACAAATTTTCAGTGCGTGCAATATAAATAGTTCGACTAATAAAAAAACATTTCAAATTTTCAAAGTAATAAAAAAAATATTTTTTTTTTTTTTTTAAATCAAAATTAGTTTGACTTTTATTCAGCTGTGTACTATTAACATTTGGCAATACGAATATTCTGAGTAATTTAATATTAATTTAATTTGTATTTTATTATTTTATTAATCGTTTTTTTAACACATCTGTTAACAAATTCGCCCCTACCGCCATGGTTACTTGGAATATTGGATGCATATAAGATTATCTGTGTATTTCGTTTACATTTAGTGCTTTGTATTCAAGCAACTAAGAAAAATTTAACACCAATACATTTTAGCTGCTTTTGTACATTTAGTACTTCATTCATTATTAAATCTGATCGTAAAATCTAACATCTTTTTGTGTGTATGAATGAATGTACTTATGTAAAGTAAATATTTTACGTTCTGTTTTTGGTAATACAACATTCATGAACAAAAACAAAACTAAAAAGGAAAAGAAGAAAATGTTATGCATGCCTGTGGACCCGTAGCAATGTGAAACATTATTTCCGAGTTCAATTTCACACATTAAGGAAGACATTTGATTTTACAACTTCCTCCGGAATTCGGTATTCAATAATTGAAAATTCTATTTTTATCTTCCAATCTCCCATTTTATTGAATACATTATTTTTTTTTAAACTACAAGAAGTTGATTGCTGGTGGTCTGTTGAAGATGTGTTGTAAAAATTTCAATTTTGCATAAGTTAAAAGGGGTTTTTCTTTCTTCATCAACTTGAAGATGATGCCTGAAAAAATAATAGATTTGGTAAATGATTTTACAAAGAAATTTCAGTAAAATTTCTGTTTATGTGGCCATGAAATAAATTGAATTAAAATTTGTTTTTATATACCTTTAGTATTTTGGGACAGTATATCTATATCCATTTTAAAATGCCAGTTTGTTTAACATACTTTGTTTGACTTTAAAAGCATTAATTTTGCAATTGCAACAAACAATTAGTATTTTTAAATTACAAAATAAAAAAAATTAGGAAATCATATTGTTTAATTCTGAGGTTGTGCTGTGTATTCTATGCTAAAGTCTTCTTAAAAATTATATACTTCTTCCAAACAGCCATAATACTTGCCAATTGCTCACTACCCTCAGTTAGCTCAGCCAAACACTTAACAGGTTTCATACGCTAATATTTGAAAAACTAATCATTTTCCAGTACATAATGCAATACCTACAACTGATTCGAATCTAAATTTGTGCCCGAAACCCAAATAACAAACTTCATCTGTCAGTCATCTGTAGTCATCTTGAAGCAATAGTTGAAACATTAGTGCATTAATTAACAGCCTTATGAGCTCTATGAGCAACATGATGAAAGAAATGTTCAAAAAGCAATCTATGAACTGTTTATGTTACTGAATGCAAACAGCACACGTCAAAACAGATATAAAATCGAATATTTTCTTATAAATCAACAAATTGTTATTATGCTAATTTCGGAGACTCACTTATTAACAAATAGCTTCTTTTAGTCAATGTCTATATATAATATGTATAATACTAAGGATCAGTGATGCCAACTTTTTGGAAGCAAAGAACAAAAATAAAAAAAGTATAAAAAAGCGCATATCTCGCTTTTACTATGAAAAGAAAAAATGGAATAAAAAATATAAATAAATGTTTTAATTTTATTTTAAAATAAAAAATTTACAATTTTAGATACGAAATCGTAAAGATATAGAACTGTTAAAACTCTTCCAATCTTTAAGTCTGGAAAACTTAGATAATTATTACTTATTAGCAGGAGACTTAAATTGCAAACATAGCAACTGGGGAAACATAGTTTCTAACTCTTAAAATAATGGATTGAATGTTATGAATTTATATACAGATGTAAATTATATGCATCGAGATTGCCTTCCTACCCTCGATGTAATTCGTATTTAGATTTATGTATATCTGACTCTAGACTAGTAATACACAAGATAGAAAATTCTATAAACTGTTTAGACTGATTACGACAGTGATCATAATGCAATTAAAATTAAGTTGCTGAAATTGGACAACGAACATCCACTTGCTCTCTTCAGGGACATCCCTAAAAACCAATTAAATTTTAGAAAAACGAATTGGAGAAAATTTAAAAATTGCTATTGAATGAAACAAATGAAAACGTCATAATACCAAATGATAGAAACTTAAGAAACTCCGAAATAGACTTTTATTTAAAGAAATTAGATGAAGCTATAAATAAGGCTATGGCCTCATTAGTTCCAAAATAAAAGGGACAAAATCCACTGGATAATTTTACCAATACAGTAATAAGAAATTTGCAATCTGAGAAAAGTAAAATAGTTACAATTGAAAAACGATTTAATAGGCTAGAATATTTTCTATCACAAGCTGATCTAAATCTTCTTAAAACTAAGTTAAAATTAATTAAAAAAATGATAAATGATAACTTTAAAATTTCAGTAAATAAACACTTCCACAACAAATTGAAGAATATGAATCCACAAAATCGTAGGAAAATATTCAGCGAGATAAAAAACAGGGTAATATGTTAAAACCGCTTTACTTAAAAATTCTAAAAATACCGTACGAAAACGAATCTTTAATCAGGAACGCAGGAATCGACCCTCAAATTCTAGATGAGCAAGATAACGACAATACTTACTTGATTAACGATCATATACAATAACTGAATGTAATCGGATCCTATTTAGAATCATTCCAATCTCATAAAGAGATTGATCCAGATAATAATTTGCATCAAGAAGTAAATCTTTGTTTCACTGAATTTTTGGAAGAAATTTATATTTAATTTAATTTATCTAAAAAAATTTTTTCTGTTTCAAAGAGGGCAAATGAGTTGAATGAAGCCCAATTAGCTAATACATTCGTGCAAAATGATCCAGTTCCATTCATTTTTAAAAACTTAAAACCAAAATTGTCAGCAGGTGCCGATAACATCCCCAACATAGTTTTACGAAACATGCCAACTGATATTATATCTAAATATTTTATAATTTTATAATATTTTCTCTTTCATAACATCACTAGTAACAGTTATTTTCCTCATGCTTGGAAATTGGCTAAAGTTATCGTGTTGCCTAAAAAGGATAAGGACACAAGTAACCCTAAGAATATACGAGCAATTAGCTTGTTACCAAACATAAGCAAGGTTTTCAAAGCGTGTATAAACAATATTATTGTAAAATTTTGCAAAGAAAATGATATTATTAGTGACAGACAATTTGGTTTTAAGTTCAAACATTCGACAATTCATGCAACTAATTTACTGGTTTCAAATATTCCATGGAATCTAAACAAAGCCTTATATACCAGAGTGTGTTTAATATATTTTGAAAAAGCTTTTGACAGCATATGGATACCTGGATTAATATACAAATTATTAAGGTTTAGGTTCCCAACACATCTTACTTTCCTTTTACACAATATGTTGAGCAATCTGACCTTTTTCGTATTTAATAACAAAAATAGTACTACCAAAAAATTTACAATAGTCAATGGTTTACAGAAAGGTACCGTGAATTCCTCATTAATGTTTAACTTATATACAGAAATATGAACTTTTAAACAAAATGGAAAATATTATAGCCTTTGCAGATGATATTACTGCCTACCATACTGACAATAAAATCGAAAAAATTAATACAGGATTGCAAGAAAAATTTTTAACAATTGAAAAATACGCAACAGATTGGCATATGAAAATTAATTTCAACAAATGTGAAAGTATTCTTTTCCGACCTCCAGTTAGTAAATGCAATAGCAACATAAGAAAAAACTGGAAGTCTTTTGGCATAAAATCAAAAAACAACACAAATATTCCTATCAAAAATACTGTTAAACTGTTAGGAATCCATTTAGAAAAATTTTTGTACTTCAACTACCGCATAAAGCAACAACTTATAAAAGCAAGAAATGCCTTTTTCGTAAACAAGAAATTATGTTTTTCTAAAATCCTGCAAGCAAAAATTAAAATTATTATGTACAAATCATTACTAAGACCTATAATATCATATGGAGGTCAAGTATGGTTTCATATATTCCCATCTCTGGTAGCTAAACTAAGTAATTTTCTTTGTTTTTAACCCTTGACTCATCCTTTTAACTTCCTTAATACAAAAGTAAGTTTTTTGTCTTCAATTTTTGTTTACAAATAATTCTCTATATCTATATATATCTAAATTTATTGTATATATGTATATTATTGGAACTAGAAATAATCAAATAATTATTATGGATTATACTTGAGAGCTCGTAATGATGGGACTTTTTGTATAGAATAAGTAATATTTCACTCTATTTGTTTATTTTGTATTTAAGATAATATGAATTTTCAATAAATAAACACATAAAAAGACAAATAAACAAAAAGTAGCTTTCATTACTAACCGAAGGTTGGCTAAAGGTACAAAAAATATAAGGTGGTAAATATTAATGTAAAAATATTCAACAAGAGGGAAGCTTAAGGTAGTGCTAGACTTCGTTCTCACCAACTGACGATAATTGAATACAAGTTTTCTCGTATTCCTTTATCTGGGTTTGGTTAGTTAAATAGATGATGCTTTCAACTAAACGCTACCCTAAGTAGATAGATACGAAGAGTGCTGATGACGGACGTAGTTGTCTAGAAAATGTGCATTCCGCTCTGCTGGTGTCTAAACAATTTTTGCAATTTTTCTTTAATATTATCACCTAATTTGTAATTTAATTAATTCTTTCTTAGAGAGAATAAAAACGAACTTAAGCTTGACTATAAATCTCATTGTATGTAATACATAAATAGCTCGACTAATAATAATTTCAAATTTTCAAAAATTTGGATTAGAATTTTAAAACCAATTTGGCTTAAATTTAACGAACACGGCAAAGTCATTTTAAACAAAGTTTACCAAGTGAGTCATTGTTTAGGTAGAATTTTAACTCATAAATCTCTTCCTGTGAAAACAAAACTTTTAATTTATAAAACGTGTTTAAGACCAGTGTTATTATATGGATTTCCAATTTGGTTTTTTATCTCACCTTCTTTAATGAATAAATTTGAAATTTTTGAGAGAAAAGTGCTACGTGCTTGCATTGGTAAAAATTTTATTTCAAGGAATAAAAGATACTCAAACTCGGTTATTTATACAGAATCTGATATTGTTCCTTTGAGCATTTATGTATTCCAATTAATTAAGAAATTTATTATCAGGTTGTCTTTTCATGATAATGACTCTATTAAAGAAATAATTAATTCTCAAAGCAGCTATAGCTGGACTAATACTGCGTATTTATCTCCGCTTGGTTTGCTGAACGAAGATATTGACTTCAATTTTGCTATTTCAATGCCGGATTTTTTTAAAAAATCTTTTCCTGGCTCACACAGAGGTTAATTGTTGTTTTTGTTTTAATTTCGTTTTTGTTTTCCTTTTTTATTTTATAAGTTTAGATTTAAGTTTATTCTTTTGTATTTGAGTTGTTTTACACTCACGTAACTGTTAGGCTCGGGAGCAAAGGCGTTTACATTTATTTATTTTCTTACTTGAAATTGTACAATTATTGTTAAGTATGATACTGTTTGTTTTCATCATATTTTTTTTTTAAGACATTACATTACAATCTTAAATTTGTCAAATTTGTTATTTTAAATTTTATTGTTTCCCCAATATTGTTATATTAAGGCTCAATAAATTAAATTAAATTAAATTAAACCAATTTGGCTTTAATGTAAAAACAGGTTTTAATTTCAATATAATGCTGCCAATTCGTTTTTAATTTTTATAAAATTTTTATAAATTAAATGGTATTTGAGCACAGAAACTCTTTTAAGGACCCTGAACTGAATGGCTTAAAACGTAACCCTAATGTTTTTACTACAATGTCTGTCCGTCAAATTATCACAGAAGCATTAATACTATTACATTTTTGCTTTACGTTGAGTTCTTTTAATTGAAAATAAAAGCTATAATACGGTTCTTGCAGATCCAAATGTATTGAATTTTGCTTAATTTCAATATATTTGGATCTCCGGCATTTGGCTTTGCGTCACCTCTTACCGTACTCCAAGCGTGTTCAAACTTTATAATTGACTTAACAATAGCAAATGGCAACTTTTTGTCAGTATTACATATTGAAATTGAAAAAAAATATATATTCGTTCCCCCTAATGTTTGTACATATGTACATGTCATGGATGGAAAATTTATACATTATGGAAGAAAAAATACCGCAGTAACCTAGTAGCACAAGTCATATGTCCAAGGCAGATTCATACCAGGTAAACTCAATGGCGAATTCGATATCATATGGTTTTTCTGAATTATATTCTCCTTATTTCTAATTTGTTTTGTGTTTTATGTTTATTTTTATATTGTTTATATTTTTTAAAGAAATAAAGAAAACAAAAAAATTTTTTTAATTTAAATTATTTTATTTTTTGGAAATAGTGTTTGTACTGCTTAAATTTTAAGAAAACTACTGCCACAGGATATTGCACTTCTCTGCACGTCTCTTCTTGTAGCATTCAATGATCTAAAATTTGTTCCAATTGTTCGGAAAAAAATAAAAATTGTATACTTTGTATTTTCTTCAGGGACGAATTTTATTAAGTGGAAAAAATTGATTTTATTTTTCATTTTATTACTAGTTGTTTACCTTACATTTATAACAATTCAGTAATACAAAATAAAAATACTAAATTTTAGAAAAAAGATAATGTTGAAATAGTTGGCCATTTAACGTACAGTTCATCTATGAATGGAAAGATTTCGTGCACTCAGGGCATACGGGTTCTTTACACTTTTCACGCATATAGTGAGTTTGTCTCGTACAATTTTTAACCTGACATCGTGTGGGTTTTTTTTTCAACATATATCGTCGTGTTTCTTCTTAAACCACGTAAGCGACATTTTTTCGAAATTGACATTTTTGGTTTTTATTGTAGAAAATAACATTTTCCACCAGACTACATTCTCATCTTATCAAGTTTGTATGAAAAATAAATAAATCCATTTTTAAAACCTCGTAAGCACCATACAAATGACATTTGCAAGCAAAATATAATGGTTTTTACATTTCAAGTTGGAAATGTTAAAGTCTCAACCACTAAGTTTTTTGCATTTAAGATTAAAAAAATTATGAAAGTCTCAGGCCAATTGGAGCATTTTTAGTAAAGTTAAAAGTTTTTTTTTTTTTTGATAAATACAAAAATAAATATTTATTTACTCACATAAATTTGCAATTTGCTGTTTGCTCCAAAACCAAGTAAGCGACATACTTGGCTACAATTAATTGTAAGTCACAAATTAAAAAAAAAAATTTTTTTTCTATACTCTTCAGAGAGTCGCACAGCCATGTTTTGCATAAAAAAAAATTATTTTGAAACCGATATTAAAAAAGTTATTAAGTTTTTTTCGTTTTCTGAAAAACGACTTCTTGCCGCTTACGTGGTTTAAGAATAAACGCGGCGATATAGGATAGTGTCGTATAGAATCTAGCATACATGGGACTAATTAATTAAATTGAGTAGTTAATTAACAATTTCATTAGCATTGAATTCTAAACAATGCTAATATTTTTTTTTCATTACCATTGTTTTCATTAATGGTAATGGTTTTTAATGATAATTAGTAATTATTTAAAAAACAAAATCATTACCATTAATCAATGATTAAATTATAAAAAAGCATTATCATTATTATTGGCCGGATTCGCAATCAACTTTTTTGTAGTGATGTTTTTAAATAAGTCCCACCTCCTTTCTCTGCTCTCCTATTATGTGAATTTTTTTCAAATAAAAACAAAGAAAACTGAGATAAAATATAAAAAAATTCTGAGCAATAAATTTTTTGACAAATTTTTAACGAAAGTGAGTGCAGTATCAGTGCCTCACTAAATTAAATAAAAAGTTACAGATTTAGAAAAAGCATAACCAGACATGAAATTGATACTTTATAGCTATTAAATCCTACTGTGATCAAAAATTTGTGTTTAATAAAAACAATGATTTTTTCATCAATTATAATTAGTAATTATACAATTTCATTACATTTCCATTACCATTGGTAAAAACAATTGTAAGTAAAAATAAAACAGTAGCATTAATGGCATTTAAATTTTTTTTCGTTGTACCTACTTGATATAATGCCAATGAAAATTCAATGCTAATGTATGTAATCTAGTCTAATTTCTAGAATAACTTTAATCTTGTTTTCGACTTTTTAAATGGTTCGGAAATTGTACAGGGGACACCTCGTTTTATGTTAATATCCCTTATCATAGGTCTTTCTAATCAACCTGAATAGTTTCGTACAAGGCGAATTTATTTTCTAGGTGGTATCACGGCGAAGTTAATTAATTTTTGCTTTAATTTTTATGTGCAAAGCAGTTGTAAAAAAAACGTTTATTTTTTTAAAACTTGAAAAAAAAAGAAATAAAATTTTGATTATTTCAAAATATATTTCAAGATAAAAATTTAAAAAATACTGCCAGAAAAGGATAAGGATGAAAATTTTAAATTGTAACTGTGTTGAAATTTTCTTTTTTAATTAAATAGACGACCCCTTGAGAAACTGAACATAAAATTCAAGAAACGTTGGGGAAATATGTAATAAAACTCGCTTTTTTAATTACATAAAAACACTTTAGGCCTTATTAGCTTGAAAATTATATAATCCTAATGGATGAAGTGTTTTTAGACCACCTCAAAGAAAACAATGTTTCTTTTAAAACAGTAAATAAAATAGTAAAGAAATAGGAGGAAACTATTTTCGAAGATTTACCCGCTTACCTCGAATTGATGGAGTTGCTCAGAAATAGGGTATAGAATCGCATACCTTTACACCACCTCAATTAAGACAAATATTCGTGTTTCTAAGAGGCCTATATTTTATGACTGACTTAAACGATATTAAGGAAACCTTAGAAGCTTTTATTCCTGGATTAGTAGATGAGGTTACAAAATTTAGAACTCCTTCGTTGGTGAAGAGAAGTTACGATACTGGTCTTTTATAGTAAGATTACTTCCAGGTAAAAACAATTATTTGATACGTTTAAGGTATTCATTTAATCAAACTGTTTTCTGGGAATCTCCAAAATCAAGAGCTAAAGAAATTCAGTGCGTCCGTTGTTAGAAGTGGGGCCATAATGCCCGTAACTGCAATAGAAAATTTTGCTATGTCAAATGTGACACAGATCACCCCCAGGGCAGTGCTTGGTTACAAAAAACAACGGCTCTATTCCAGTTTGTACTAATTGCAAAAATAGTGGCCATACTGGAATTTTAAAGGAAGTCCTTATTTAAAGAAATTCAAGAATGATACTCTTTTAGGATCAGCTATATTAATTAAAATGTTTATTCGTGCTCTCACGCTTTGTTTAAGTTTCATGAGGACGTTATAACTACTTAACCTTAAAAATCAACTTTGCGCAGTAGCTGTGTCTCTAATTATAGAAAAGGCCTTTGACCGGGAATATCGGAACGGCATATTTCTAAAACTGATGCGTATAGGTTTTGATCCTTTTATAATTAAACAATTTCTAAGATTTTTTTAAGGATAGATTTTTCTTTGTGCAGTTGAATGAGTTCTGTTCACAACAGCGACAGGTTTTCAATAGAGTACCTCAGGGTATAATTTTAACTACATTTCTTTATAGTATTTTGGTGTACGACTTTCCGCATTATATACGCTGATGACTTTTTGATATACGCACACCACCCTGAATTGGCCTTAGAATGCGTATTCGCACACCTTGTACTTATTAATAATTTTTTTAGGTAATGGGTAATCTGAGGCTATTTGTCTGAGAAACCCGTCAGGAAAGTGTCCATATTACGTTGTTCCCCGTAGTAAATGCTTAAGTCTTTCTTGAGATGGTATGGAGATTCCCTTTACGGATAGTATCAAGTATCTCGGTCTCAGTTTCAACAAACACATTTAATTCTATAATAATGTTTACCGGCTGCAAAGGCCCGCAGTATGAGAGCTATGTTCTTGCCACTTTTAGTGAATCGCCATATAAGCCGGAAGTCAATCTTTTAATTTACAAAGTGAGTATAAGGTCAGTTTTATTATATGGGTTTCATATTTGGTTTACAATTTCGCCTACGGTCGTTAAAAAACTCAAAATAATTAAACGTACTGTCTTGAGACTTTGTTTGGGACGTAATTTTAAGTCATATAACAGACGGCTTTCAAACAGATTTATTTAAGGGGGATAAAATATTATTCCCTTATGTTTTAATGGCCTGACTTCGATACAGAACTTGAAGTAGAAGGCTTGAATTTTATGAGAATCCACTAATTTCAGATATTTACAATCGAGAAATTAATTTGAGCTGGTATAATTGTTTTTACATTTCGCCATTAGGTTTCCTTAATGAGGATCTTAGCTCCCAAAGTCTTTCACTCTTACCAACCTGGCTGCACGTGCCTTGTTTGAACGAATCTCATTCTGCATTAAACTAAATGCGACTTTTTCTGGGTCGGCTGTTTTATATTTTAACTTAACTTTAAGTAAATCATTTTTTTTTAAGATTACAAATTTAAACACTCTTGCACGCATTTTGTATAAATAATGATCTTATTATTATTGTTGTTCCTTTGGATTTATAATCCTTCCATTGCCACATATTGTAAATATTTAGGTTTAAGTTGTAGGTTTAGGTATTTTTCAGTGTAGTTTTAGTTTTTATTTATCCTTAGTTTAAGTTGTCTTAACTAAATGTAAACGAGGTGTCGGGAGCAAGCCAGTTGGTCAAAAACCTATATAATCATAGCAAGTTGCGTTCTTACTTACATATATTAGAATCATACACCTATCTATACATACATACATTAAAATAGTAAATCATTCCATCTCTCTGCTTTTCATTTGTGTAAAAACTACTGGATGGATTTTAACAAAATTTTGTGAGGAGCATCCTTAGCATCCTGATTCCAATATAAAACTATTCTGATGAACTGATTCCGCAAAACTATCTCATTTCCAAAAGAAAGTGAAGAAAATATAGTAAAAAACGCAATTTCCGGTTTAAAGATACTGAAATTTTCGGTTTAAAATTGGAATATTTTAAACACCGTTGCACACCTTTTATTTTTGTAAGTGGACTACTTTAAACACTATTTGTATTTTTACCTTGTGGAATTACATTGTTATTTACAATAATTTTTAGAAGGATGGATTTAACAAACATTTTTTCGCAAAAATACCTTATTTCCGAGAGATAATAAAGAGAAAAAGCAGTAAAAGCACGTCGGCTTTTTTTTACCGATTTAAAGGTCCTGCATACTTTAAGACATCTTTTATTTTGTAGATCTTTTTTGGGATATTTTAAAAACCGTTGCGCAACAGATGGCGATGTTTTAAAATAATGACAAAATATTAATTTCTTACTGCGAAATGGCCAATTTAATAAAATTTTTATTTTATTTGTATTTTTACTTTATGGAATTACATTGTTATTAAAATATTTTAAACACCTTTTGCAGAAGATTACAATAATTTTTAGAAATTTCAATAAATTTTAGAATTTTATCGAGGGATGGGTAGGTTACCTTTATATAAAGTAAATACATAAACCATAACTGAAGCACTATAAAAGTACGAGTCTAACAATTGATGTGAAATATTTTCAAAGCAAAATCGAGCAAAATATTGCCAGAACGTCCACGACTTGCCGGGCACAAGTAGTATAGTTCTAAGTGTTCTTTCTATTTAGTTTTAATAAAATTTTTTGTTTTATAAATACATAAAGTCTCAATAAATGCAATTCAATTCATATAAAAATAAACTCTATTGTACTTCGCTTAAGTTTTGAAGCGATGGTGTGACTCCACAGAAGGTTAAAGTATATGTTTGAATGTACAGCTAAAAACAAATTGTTTCTGCCATGCATTGTGTAATACACCGCATCGTATCGGATATATCACTAAATTTTGGAGACAAGAAAATCATGCGTTAGCGTTTATACGACTTCGTTCAGAAACTATATAAAGCTATAGTATAATTGGTAATTTCCTACAGTTTCGCCATATGGCTATATGAATATGAATCACAAATGCTTCGTCTTTAAAGCAAGATTTTACATAGTGCTCCTAAGTCCATATTCCAGTCTTGAATGCACGGACGATTTGGAGATTTTTTTTACTTTTAAATTTTTTGTAAAAAAAACAAGTTCTTTTCTAATGCAAATACCAAAACCAATAATTGTCCTCAACCTAATGACCCATTCATAGATATTATATTTGATAGATTATCAACGTTGAAATTATTAAAAATATAAAGTAGTTTACAACAACTTTCCGATCTTTTTTTTTAATTAAATGTTACAAACTTTTCTGCTAACATACCCAACAAAAAATTTAAAATATGGTAGTTGAGTGTGGAATTAAGCATTTTTGATAGAAGGACTTTCTAACTGGATTAGCAACTTAAGGATTGTAACAAAGCGTGAGACTAAAATAACTAGTTCTTCAGAATTAATTACGTGATGTACATTACGCAATAAAATGTAATGCAAATAACCTTTTCTTGGTTTTAAATAATTAAGTAGGTAACTTTGAAATTTTCTAAACATTTTTTGAAATAATGACAATTTCTTATTATTCAGGAAGTTTTACAATGCATAAGGAGGTAATCACTTGGTACCAGGTCCGGACTATAAGGTGGATGGTGGAAAAACTTCCCAGCCAAGCTCCCTGAGTTTCTGGCTAGTCACTACATATGTATGTGTGTGGCCTGGCGTTGTTGGCCAATTCGGACTGTTGGCCAAATCGGTTTTCGCACAATATTGTCGTATTTGACCCATTTCTTTTTCCTAGTCAGCATTTGTTTAACAAATAGGTCGATTTTTTCCTTTTGCTAAGATTTCGCATACGGAAATTAGATCTATCATGTTTTTTGTGTTAGTTGGTAATATTGTTGGCACAACTATGACACCCAAACATCAACCTTCTTTTTAAATCCAACACAAAGTTGGAGCAAATAGTTTATAACCGTTTTATGGTCGACCTTTAGCTCCCGGGCGATGCTACGACTACTAATATGCCTATAAACTTCGATTATTTCTATGATTTGATCCCCATTTTCGACGGGCCTGTCTGTACAACGTGGATCTTTAACATCGAAAATGCCGGAATGGACCAAACAAAAAACAATAAAAGAACTTTTTTTGGGGGAAATATCACATTGACCACAAACATAAATTTGAAATTGTTTGTTTGATACTTTACGAGATATCGATCACTAAGTCTTCTACCGAAAAAATGGATTTCTTTTTCCGCAACCTATTATTTTCAATTACAAATTAATTTTTTGAAGTTTAATGTAATATAATTTTTAACCGAATAAAAGTAAGTCATTATTTAACAAGTATGTAATTCTTTTGGTAATACATATTTTTTGCTGGGTATTTTTGTATTAAGCTAATTCCTTTTTAGACCTACCCATTTATAATTTTTGTCTATCATCTTTGATATGAAAATAAATATGCTTCATTTTATGAGTTTTATAAAGATAAGAGACGAGTAAATGAAATGATGAAAGCAAAAATATGCCAATAATGTTTTTTTTTTTTTGTTCACTTTGGCTGTGATAATAAAATCATGTAAGGAAACACACAAAAAAAGAACTGAAACAAAATTACTAGCGTAAAGTTTATTTAATCTATAATTAAATAGACACATACATAATACGGTTGTTATTCAAACAAGTTTTAATAATTAGAAATTAAAGAATAATTATGAACAGATATCAACCAATGACTCTGTTAAGAGTGCTTACATGCACTCAAGGCATATTAATCAGGTAGCCTCACTACTGAGGGGAAATATTAATGCGAAAATAATAATTTTTTTATATGTATTTTGACAGTTAAACTTACAATTTTCCCCTTAAATAGAAGTTGAACTATCAAACTCCATATACAAAAATTTCAAAATTTGCGCCTTAATATTTCCCCTTCGTCGTGAGGTTACATGATGAATGTACCTTGCATGCACTCAAATTTGTTAATGTATTTGACAGTATAAACAAGTGTATGTACATATGTGTTTTGTAATAAAACAAATATATGTATGTTTTATGTAGCTTTGTTTAAACAAAGTAAAAAAAACATAGACTAGAAAATCATCTTGATGTTTCCGCTTGATTGGGTAACTGATATTTAAGAAATGATTTTGAAATATCTTTAATTAAATTGTTATACTTCATAAATTTTTTGGAATATTTTAACACTATTTACAACCAAATGAATTCTAAATAGGAAAAACCAATGAAAAACCAATGAAAAACATCAGTAAATTAATTCCACTATGACTTTGAAACCGAATAAGGAATTAAAGTCCACAATGGACAGGGACTTATCTTTCTCGGACTTTCTAATATTTCATTAACAAACGCTCAGTTCAATTTTTACATTATTTTTTTGACGTACAGGTCATAAATAGGTTCGGTTGATAATTAAATGCCTCGAGATAACCACTACTAAATTAAAATTTGAAAAATGTTTTACTTTATTATTTGTTTAATTTTTGCACTTACTTCTTACAAACCTTCCGAGAGCTGATGTCACGAAGTATTCAAAATGGTCAATATTTATCGGATTTCATATTATTAGGTCATTCTGCGATATGGATCACGATCCATTAATACTGAAGGTTAAACGTTAAATCAATTACACAATAAAATATTTGGGGATTTAAAACACAAGCTGAGTATTTTAATCCAGACTTTGGATAGCCTGTCTAGATTTTTCATTACCGTCTGTGTGACGGTAAAAAAGGAAAATAACTATAATTTCACATTTTAGAATTGTGTAGTTCATGAACGATCTAGGTTAGTTGAACTAATCACTAAAACGACCAAGGTGAGATATCACCACCCTGAGCTCTTATCAGCTCATTTGTTCAGTTCTGTTCAGCTCATTAGTTCACTTCAGCTCACTAGATCAGTCAGCTTACTAGTTCAATCAGCTCCTTAGTTTAGTTCATTAGTTAATTTCACCTCATAAATTAAAGGGTGTTCCGTCAGTGGCTTGATTTGCCTGTATGTATATGGCTTTATATTCGAATTATAGTAGCTAGACTCTTGAAATTTTTATTGAACTATAACATTTACTTATAATTATATGCTGATGTCTAGAAGTTGCGATTTTATTTAAACAAAATAATTTAACTTCCAGAATAAAAAAATAACAATTATTCAGAAAGTAATAATCAAGGCATATTAATCAGGTAGCCTCACTACTGAGGGGAAATATTAAGGCGAAAATAATCAATTTTTTTATATTGATTTTGACAAGTTGAACTATCAAACTATATATAAAAAAAAATTTAAAATTTATGCCTTAATATTTCCCCTTCCTAGTGAGGTTACCTGATGAATGTGCCTTGGTAATAATTTATTCCAAACAACGAAAAACATTTTTTTGCAATGTTAAAAAATGTAACGACAACCTTCAAGCAACACACTTCTGCCTTGATGTTTTTTATCTACAGTTATTTCTTCAACTTATTCCCCTCCTAGAATTCAAGTATCAGAGAGTCAGTATAGCAACTATTTCAAATCACTAGGTCTCTGTTTCATAGCATCAGGTGACTATAACGCTAAACATACGTTTTGGGGATCACGTCTAATAACTCCAAAATGTCGTGTTTTGTTTGACACAATTTTAAAGTTGCATCTAAATTTTATCTCGAGTGGACAGCCCACCTATTGGCCTACTGACCAGCAAAAAATACCTGATGTTATTGATTTCGGCGTGATTAAGGATATTCAAAGATAAATGATTAAAGCTGAAGCATCACTAGAATTATCCTCAGATTATTCACCCACTATTGTCTATATATGGAACAAACAAAATATTGTATCACCAACTACTACAAGCTTATACTGGTTGTAATATAGAAAATATCTCAGTACTCATTGTTCGGAAAACATCCCACTAAGAACACCAGAAGACGTAGAGCAATGTCTTATTGATAACGAATCGCAAGTTTTTACTAAAAGAAGGTGACTTTTTAAGCTCGCCACAGCTCATTGAAGCCGGAGTTCCCCGAGGTAGTATTTTGGGACCAATTTTTTATTTACTGTACACATCGGATATGCCAATTAGCACCCTAGTCCACACATCAACTTTTGCAGATGACACAGCTTTTTTGAGTGTTTGAAAGTGCCCAAGTAGCATCTTAACGAGACCATGTACTCAAATGATTGCAAAATCCGTGAAACAAACATTATTTTGTCTAGCAAAGTATATTTTTATTTTAGACTTAAGATACGAGTAATTATTGTTGTTTATCCATTCAATTATCCAAAAAAAAAAACTTAAAACTAAACTTAAAGATTGCACGAAGCGGCTTAGAGAGCTACTAGAATATCGAAGAGTAGCAACTCTGAAAAACCTGGACCAGGACTCAACTTCACAATCAGATTATTCATTATGGCATGCATGTAGATACCTTAAAAGATCAGTCGCACATAAGCCTTCCTTACGAACTTTTTGTGGAGGCTGGGCAAGAAATAATACCGGAAAAAGCAATCTATTTGTTGGTTATTTAAAATATGTTTTTACTCCAAATGTTTCGACTAATATAGCTGAGCTGCCACCTGTCGCTTTTAGTCCGACAGCTACCCTGAGGTTTGAGCTTAGAGATATTGAAAGGGCAATAACTGATTTAAAAACCAAGAAAGATCCTGGCGCTGATAAAACTACTAACAAGATGTTATTCGTGTAGCCAAAAAAAAATATTCTTTATGTTTTTAAAGCCATTTTACGTCTTGAGTTCTTTCCTACACGCAAAGAAAAAACATGGTTGAGGTAACCATAATCTAAGAGCAACATGTTATGGTTGAATTATATGGTTATATATAAAAATAATATTGTTGTCGTTGGAACATATTATTGTCTACATAAAAATAACATTGTAAAATACAACCATAGTTATGTTTGTAATATAAACATACTATAATATAATTTGAAACATGTAAATGGTTATATGTGACAACGTATGAATAGATTTATAAATAACAAAAATCAAATACACGAATATTTCCATTTAGACTTACATACATATTTTGATATTTTCTGCTTATCTTTTTATGTGTTTGATATTATTAATTTAAATAAAAAACAAATTAATTTGTTGACAACAAATATCTATTTAATGTTTTTACGGTTTTAGATGAACCGGTAGCTTACACACATATTTCTGAACTGAAAAAATGTCAAAAACAAAATATGTATTTTTAAAACCAAACATTATTTGTTTATTTTTAGTCAAACTTAACATACTATGTTTAATAATAATATATTATGGTTATAATTTTTAAATATTAAAAATAATTTGGTTGTGGTTTGAATTTTAATATGTTTCAAATCAACCATGTTGCTTTTTTGGTGCGTATAACCATTGAATGATTAACTGTTAACAAAAAACTTGTTTATCGTGACCAAAGTATTGTTTTAAATAACTAAAATTTGTTCACAGCAAACATCTATTGTTACAGAGAACATAGTGTGGTTGCCGTGACCATACAACAACCATGTTTTTTCTTTGCGTGTACAGAGTGAAAGATTTCTTTGATAAGTATGATACCTAAGCCAGAAAAAACCACACAAAGGTAGAATCATACAGACACATAAGTCTCTTACCAAACATATCGAAACAGTTTGAGAGAACATTAATAACCAAGCAGAATCCAATTCTTAGCGCGAAAGGATGTATTCCGAACCACCAATTCGTCTTCAGAAAACAACATACAAGTACAATCCAACAAACACGCAGATTGGTAAATATAATTAAAAATACCATTGAAAAAAGAAAATACTGTTCTGTGCTTATTATCGACGTTTCTCAAGTATTTGATAAAGTTTGGCACGAAGACCTACATATAAAAGCTGTTAGAAAATTATTTAACTTATCAAAAAAAACTCAGCTCATTGAAGCCAGAGTTCCCCAAGGTAGTATTTTGGGACCCGCTTTATACCTGCTGAAGACATCAGATATGCTAATTAGCACCCCAGTGTACACATCAATATTTGCTAATGATACAGCTTTCTTAAGTATTCATAAGAAACGCCCAATTAGCATCACATTGGCAAGACCACATATATACTTTTGGAAACAATTTGGAAAATTTGAGTTGAAGAAATGGAGAATAAAGGTGAATGAACAAAAATGTACTCACATAACTTTTACACTGCGTAGGGACCCCTATTCGCATAAATAATCAAATAAAACCTCATCCTTCGGACGTCAAATACCTCGGTATATATCTTGACCGCCTTACTTGGAAAAACAACATTGAATCAAAATTAACACAAATGAAGCAGTGCAGCTAAACTGGCTTATAGGCAGAAATTCTACTCTCGCTTTCGATTGCAAATTTTTATTGTACAAGTCAATTCTAAAACCAATTTGGTGTTATTGCATTCTATTATGCGGTACTTCCTTAGCTAGCAATATAGAAAAAATACAAAGACGCAAAAATTTGATTCTACGTACGATTACAGTTGCTCCTTGGTATATAAAAAACTTAAACATCCACAAAGATCTAAACGTGTCATCAGTTAAAGCAGAAATAGCGGACATGCAGTAACGTAATAAAAAAAGCTTGAAACTCATCCGAATTCGCTTGCCCGTTTCATTCTAAATGAACCTGGATACATTCGACTCAAGAGAGGGATGACTTGGAAATGACAGCAACAACCGTGAAACAAGCATTTTTGTTGTCTAGCACTGGTTGGACTTAACAAGTTTATTTCTTTTTATTTTAGACTTAAGACATGAGTAATTATTGATAGTTCAACAATATTGTAGATACAATAAATAATATATGAAAAAAGTATTTTCTTTTTAATAATTCACAAAAGGGAATTTATTTTCCAAGGTAATAGCCGATTGAGGTTTTAATTTTACTGCCAAAAATATATTTTTTGTTGCCATTGAAATATTTCTGTGGCAATAAGGAATAAGTACTTAAGTCGACTTAAGCAAAATTTGTAATCTCCGTAATCCAAAGTACCCATGTGCAAATTTTCAATTATTTTGTACAATTTTCCAGGAAGTTATAGCGAAATTACTTTCTGATCTTTTATCTTTTTATCTTTTTTCAATGTCTAATTGCATTTGGAAAAAAGCTTAAGAAACTACTAAGTTATTTTTTTAAGCATAAAAACTTCCTTTACAACTTATTTATTACAACGCCTGCGTACTTTTGGTAGTTATAAGATTTTTTTCCAAAACATGCGTTTGACTCTCTTATGTTAAGTTTTAAGATAAGCTATTTAAAAAAGAAATTAATGTTAAAGTTAAAAATTGCTCCGCTACAAAACTTAAAAATCAGACTTAAGCACTTTTTCCTTATTGCCACAGATTTGTATTTGCCTGATTATTTAACAAATGTTTAAACAAGTAAAGCAAAGTATACTAATTCAACTTAAAAAGTGCAAACACATGTGTTTCTTCTGAAGATGTCATACAAACGTGCAATATATTTTAAATGGTCATGCACTAGACAAAGTGAATGTAATTTCTGATCTTGGTATTTTACTGGATGCTAAATTAAATTTTATAGAGCATATTTCGTCAACCACTAACAAATTACGAGCTGTTCTTGGATTTATAAAACGCTGGGCGAAGGAGTTTAGTGATCCGTATATCACAAAACATCTTTACACCTCTCTGGTCAGGCCTATTCTGGAATATGGCTCAAGAATATGGGATCCAATGTATAAAGTTCATTGTGATAGCATTGAATCGGTACAAAAACAGTTCTTGTTAACTCTTAACTCTACCATCTTACTCTAGTATACTAGCTCTAATAAAGCTGCCAAGCCTAAAAAGCCGCAGAATAATGTTAAATATCACCCTTGTGTTAAATTTAATAAGAGGAAATGTGTGTTCGGTTTTTTGATAAGTAATATTTCTTTCAATGTTCCATGTCGTTCAACTCGCTATTTTTATCCACTGGCTGTTAAAGTATTCAGAGAAAATTACGCTAACTCTGACCCGTTTTTAAGAATTTGTACTGAATCTAATAAATTTTATAAATATATTGATTTTTCTTTAAATGTTAATGTTATTAAATGTTATCTTATTTCGTATTTAAATAAGGAAATTTATGTATTTATGTACTTTATGTTACAGTTTTTAATGTCTGAAAGGATCTTGAATCCATAGACCAAATAAATAAATAAATAAATAAAAACTTAAGCTCAGACAAAAATTACACTCACCTAGTGAGCAAATGAACTAAAAAAACGACCTAGCTCTGTAAAGTAATCTGCACTAAATAAATCGCTCACTTTAATGAACTAACAAGCACAACTCTACTAATCATCAATTTATAAAAAATTAAAATTGTACGAAATTGCTGCAATATCAATCGAATATAAGTTTATTTAAACATAAAATGTTATCGAATTTGAAATTACCTATGCCTACCTAATAATTTTAACAATTTAATGTAATGCATTATAACGGAATAATGCATTATAACGGAAATCGAACCCGCACCCCTAAATCTGATAGTAGGTAATGTGCATTACCTACTTCATGCGCTAGTTTATCAGTCTTGGCCTACCGGAGCAACCTTAGCACAACTTTTAATAAAGCTAAAGTGTTTAAATAAACAATACGTGTTTTTTTTAGTAAAAATCTGAAAAATCTTTCTGGTTTTCATAGTGTTAATATTAAAACTTAAACCTCTCCCACTTTTTCATACAAGAAATTTATGTTGAGCTTGGGTAACTTTCAATACATTTTTTTAATTTTATTTTATATGTCATAAAAAATGCTCAATATTGGTAAAAAGAACAAATAAATAAATCTAACTGAAAATTTATTTTCTCTGTGGGGTACTTGATTTATTTATATTAAGTAGTTTCCGCCTAAAATTATTTCTCAACTCTATTAATTTTTTCCCTTATATAGATCTAATGCTTCATGCTGAGTTGCAATATAAATAATAAATATTGAAGTAAGTGTGTATGTAGATTGGCTGTAGTTTGTACATTTTATTTAATGGTTATTGTCAGTTTTCTTTAATATTTTCCCAAACAATTTGTTTCCACATCACAGTATCAATACTTATTTGTTACGTGAAACAAGTCGCTTCACTTAAGCACATTTTAAAGAATTAATGACGGCTTTTGTTAAAAAGTAATTAAAAACAAATTGATATTAACTAAAAACCAGAACAAAGGTATTGTCCTTCAATGCAACAATTAAAAAATATTGATTAAATATCAAGTGGTTCTATGAAAAAGGTTGTTAATTAAAAAAGTGTCGTATCCTGCAACCACTTGATTGTGTTAACTTTTCGAAGAGAAGTAAAAGTTAAAGGACACATTGTAAAACTGCTAGTGGATATTGATTTGAAAAGGACATTGTTACCAAAGATTTAAAGAAAATAGTACTGGTTATAATTTAAAAAACTTAAACTTTCATACTTGCAAAAACAAAACAAAAAATTAAAAAGATACAAATAAATAAATATTTAGAAGTTGTAAAACCTCAATTTAGTACAAAATTCTTGATTTTTTTTCCTTGCAGTCTTTAAATCGCTTTCCAAAATCATTTTTATCTTTGATAATGTGGTGAAATGGTTGATCAAGGAGGCTTTTGTAAATTGAAAATATTTAGTCGAATATTTTTTAATTGAGAAAGGGTTCAAATTAAAAAATATATTTTCAATTAAATTTTCCAATTGTTTGCAACGGTTTGGCATTGACGCTTCCAGTTTTTCGGTAGTAAAGGCTCTTTAGGTAGGGACTTCCGAATTTTTGGCAGTTGATAGCGGACATATTTTTAAAACTACATTTCTCGAAATGGCTGCTTAGTTTGTTTTACCAAGTCGCCTTACTTAAATGGCGATCGCTACACGTCAATAAGTTGCTTCTTTTGGCCTAAATTGGATGTTGTGGATACCAACGGCTGGGTTGTGTCAACAGGCCGGCGTGACGTGCCACACAGCTCATGCCAGTTGATGTGAACTTGCAACCAAGATCGTGAGGCCTGAGCCATAAGACTTTCCTATTACAAACCACAGCGACCCTCTAGTCTATGCGATCGGTAAAATTCTGCCTGATTTATACGTCAGAGTCATCGAAAATTGGACATTTCGTATAAATGCCTCACAGTGAAGCTGCGGGAGCTATTTGTATGGTGTTCTATTCGATACGTAATCATCGATAGATCTTTCAAATCTCACACACACTTTATTTTACTTCATTTTAAATATAGGAACCGCTTAATCATCGCGCCTAAACTAAATCCTATTGCAGTTCTCCAGGTACACGATAATAATTTGTTACCTTGTATGGGCTCACTTTCCCAATTCAGCCTATGTTTTTCTGGAGTATACGCATGGATATAGGGGTTACTTGTACCCACTTTAAAGACCATACCTATTATAGTTCTCTATGTACAGGATACAAATTGTTCACTTTGTATGGGAGGTACTACGCCCACATTCCCTATTCATTTTGTATTTTGGCACACTATCTATTGTAGTTCGCTAGGAACACGATAATAATTTATCACTTTGTATGGAACGTACCACGCTCACTATTTCAATCCAGTCTATCTTTCACTTAACTATGTATGTTAGTATAGAGGTTACTGGTGCAAAATTCGAAGGCGCTAGCTCTTACAGTTACCAAGCAACACGATGATAAATATTTACTTTGTATGGGAGTTGCCACGCCCACGTCGAGTTTCAAAAAAATAAGTACCCTATTTATTTTACCATCCGTATATCTAAACAGAGAGATCAGTTCATTGGTGTAGGCAGCTATAGCTTTCCGACAAGCAAACATACAAAGAAACACATTTTGTGCTTTGTATATATAGATATATATAGATAGCGGATATAGCAATAAACATGCAAAGTCAATTTTCAGTGGATGGAAGTCACCTATGGAGGCAACCTTTAGCTTTCTTTTTTATCTTTCATACTTTTTGTTTTACGGATACAGGAATACACAATCTGTATAAATCTTAAGTGCTGGCGGCATCCTTTAATTAATATTTGTAATTATTTATACTTGTTGTAGGGACCACAATAACTCATATTCTTGGTAAATTTCAATTAAAGAGTGTCTCTATAGATGGTATAAACTTATTATGTACCATCTAAAGAGATTCTCTTTAATTTGGTATACTATTTATTATGGGCTTAGCAATACCAGAATTCTTAAAATTTAAAGTGTCTATCTATAACAATTCAAAATATGTAAAAGGTCTTAAGGCGCCCATACACGTCGTTCTTTTTTGTCAGTTTTAACAGCACGGTTAAAACTGTACGGGCAAACACGAACAGCGGCCATATCCACACACTACACGTTCTTTACTTTAGTTCAAGACATATTTATTTTACTTGGTGGCATCAGGACGGCAACAATAACAACAAAGATGCAACTCAAATGGTAAACTATTTCAATTTGTTTCCATAAATTTGTAAAACAAAAAATACAAATTTGACAGTAAAACTCACAAAACTGTCCTTTTTAACTGCGTAAACACACACACGAGTAGTTTTGAACGAACACGTTTGAAAACCGACGATTAAAATCAAGAAGCAACACAATTTTTTATACGTGCAAGAAGGACGGTTTTTGGCCACAAACCGACAGTTTTAACCGTACGGGTAAAACTGATAAAAAAAAGAACGACGTGTATGGTCGCCTTTATATTTCACTAGTGCTGGCAAATTCTACTACTTTCAATTACCCGATACAACTCAATACTTTTCAAATGGGTACTCAATAGTACTCAATACTTCCGTTTATATACTAGCAGAGGAAATTTATCGTCGCAGTTGGCAAATATTTTTATAAATTTATTTGTAAAAATACTACCCTAAAAGTATCGATTAACTAATTTTGTGTATTGAGTACACAAAAAACTGATCGTGTATCGAGTACTCGGTAACCACTACTCAATACTTTGCTAGCACTATAGCATACACTCATTTCACCATTATTTCTTTGAACCACGAAGTATGTATACAACAATTTTGTAAAATATTTTTTATTTAATTTAATTTAACTTTGTTTTAATTTATTTTTTTATTCTTGACAATGTACTGATAAATATTATCTCGATATATGAAAAAATCGAATGCAAGATTTCATAATATTAGTCTATTGTACGATATCCATAAGGATCCAGCAATACTGCAAGTTAAAACATTAAAAAAATATCGCATTACTGGATCGCGTTCAATAGATGTATATATGTACATATATTGTACATGTATTTATGAGTCATAAAGCTTTTCTTATGAATGGTAACTCGGTTACTTCTCTCAAATACAAATTTGTTAAAAAACAAATTAAGTAGTTTTTTTTCATTTAGCATAAGACAGCTCTCAGGAAAAAATATATTTTTTAATTTATTTTTTTTAACAATTTTTCTAAATTAATATATTTGTAAAAACTGTTTTCCTTTTCATTTTCAAGATGGGTAATCGAGATAATTTTTACTCAAAGGAAGCCCTGCTTGTAAACGAGGCCAAACGCGAATTAGCCAATGGAGTGGAAAAAGATCCCATTTATAAGCTGAGGCTAATGTGCTATGCAAAAGGCGCTACAGGAATATTGGGCTTAGCAAAGTAAGAATTGTTATGTTTAAACGAAAGACATATAAGTCTGAACATATAAATATTAAACATAAAATAATTTCCAATTTTCTAAGGTCCTTACGCAAAAAGGAGAAAACTACTAACAATTCTTTAGGCTTAGCCGAATTTATAGATTGCACAAGACAATCTGGTCTTGATTGCGATCACGATGAAATGAAAGCTGTGTTTAACACTTGTGATGTCAAACAGAATGGTTTCTTAGATACCACAGAATTTCTTACTAAACTAAGGGTAAGTCTAAGAAATGAGTGATTTCTACAAAATCTTAAAGTGGCCTTATTAACAGCCCTCCATACCGAGTATCCGCTTGAGTATTATCCATAAGGCGTTTGAAAAATTAGACAGCAATAACGATGGCATTATAACTGTTAAGGAATTAAAAAATGGCTACTGTGTTCGCGATCATCCAAAATATTTAAGTGGCGATCTCACTGAAACAGAAATTCTTGAACAGTTTTTAAATAATTTTGATGGTGGTCTAGCTGGCAAGAAGGCAGAGGCAAACATATCACAAGAAGAATTTACAAACTACTATTCTACCATAAGTGCTTCCATTGATAATGACGCTTATTTCGATCTACTTATGAGACGTGCTTATAAATTGTAAAATAAAAAATTGTGAAAATTGTTGCTAGAAAAAACCCAAAAATTGCAAACGTAATTAAATAAAAGTTTTGCTAAGACATCTTTAAATTTATAATCACTTCCGTTCTGTAAAATTTTGTAGGTCGATTATGGATGGCAACCCAACCGCAGTTGCGTTGTTAGTTGCCGAAATTGTAATTTGTATAGCAACTGGCAAATAAAACATGTTAAATTAGTTGCTAAAATGGCAGCCATAAATTTGTGGTTTCTGTTGATTTTTGTTTCACAAATTTTAATGTAAAAACTGGGGCCTAATCACCGCATTCGATATCGAGTAAACTATCGTATCGAACCACAAATTCTTATAGACAACGTATATTGGCCCTCTTTCTGCGTTCTTACATACAACAAGAGAATAACAATGGACACATATTTGATCAGCATCTGGCATTTTTAACTTTTGATAAAAAATGGTCGAAAAATAGCTGCTGGTATTCTCAAGACACAGAGGTGCCAATTATGAGCAACTTTCGATCTTCGACTGTAGTCGAAAAAGCTGATCAAACGAATTTTATGCCCCTATTACGGTTTAAACTCAACTCAGTTGAGTTGTCTAAAAGACAACTGCTACTGATGAGCCGTAATTTTGTTAAACTTTTGTAAACCGAACTAACACAGGGTTGTAAACGGGTAAACTACAACATAGTTGTAACACAATTTAAATTCAACTTTTTGACAAGTTGAGTTGTAATTGATAATACCAAATTGTAAAATTTCAACTGAAGTAGAATTGAACTGTAAACCGTAATAGTATTATGGCGCACATTCGATGAAAATAATGCTACTATGAATTTTACTCAATTGGATTATCCACAATAGTACATGTTTATCAGTTGGCACTATAATCGAATGCAACTCATAATAAGGGCCAGAGGGTTGTAATTTACGGGACGATATTTGGGTGGATGAGGAGTTTTTCTTATCGCCTTGGCTGGAACATAATGATAAACTTGCATTAAATTTTCGAGTGTGTTTCGGAAAATTTTTTTAAAGAGATTGAATATTATGCCCCTATTACGGTTTACAACTCAACTGAGTTAACAAAAGTTTAGTTTACAGAGCTTTACAATAATTTTTAGAATTTTATATAAATTTTAGAATTTTACTACAACTTTAGAATTTTATCCAGGGACAAAAAGAGCATTAATAAAAATCACATAAAAAACTCAACCAAATGAAATATTATTTTATCGCTCAAATTAGGAAACAATAAATTGCTAATGGGTTAAAAAAGACAAAAATAAATGTATTTTAAAGCCAGATTAGACTATAATACCCAACTCTACATCTATACATATAATAAAATAGTAACTCATTTCCTGTCTGTCTGTCTGTCTGCCTGCCTGTCTTTCTTTCTTTCTTTTTTTGTGTCCGCACCATGTAAAAAGTGCTGCATGGATTTTAACAAAACTTTGTAAGGAGCTACCTTAGGATCATTTTTTTTCTCAAATATATCTTATTTCCAAGAGAAAGTGGAAAGAAAAGAGGCAGTGATATTATGCGGATTTTTGTTACCGTACTGCATACTTTAAGGAAACTTTTATTTTTGAAAGCAGTATGTTGCGCAGCAGATGGCGCTCTTTTAAAATAATGAGTACTTCATTTCCTGTCTGTCTTTTACAAAGCTTTACAATAATTTGTAGAATTTTATATAAATTTTAGAATTTTTCCTAGAGATGGGTACCTCTATATAAAATAAAAACGTAAGAGTCTTAAAATTTGGGATGTATTATTTTCAAAGCAAAATCGAACAAAATATTATCAGGACGCACGCAACGTGTGTGGGCCCAGCTAGTTTTATATTAAAAATACAATTTATTTGTTGGGGAAAAAGCTGATTCCTATTCGCATTTCATTGGTTGTTTAGGCCAGATCATATACAGTTTCATTTTTGGATTATGCTGAATGCAAAAATAACTAATAACTTTAGTTTATTTATTTATTTTGTATCATATTTACTGCCTATAAAATAACGAAAAAAATATTCATATTGAAGAAATTTCAACAAATGACTATAAAGAAACTTTTAAAAATTTTACTCAATATCTTAGCTCCACACTTAATAAGGAATTAAACTAATAGCCCGTTCAGGCTGCCACGAAATTAAGTCATTTCGTGATTTCGACCGAAATCAATTTGAAATTACGTAATTTCGCATACATTTTACCATTTACGTGATCAGCTGTTTGCGAAATTAACTCAAATGTCAAAAAGCCCAGTATGAACACTTTAGATTTCGTTCTTAATTTCAGCTCGAAATTACTTAATTTCGTGGCAGCCTGAATGGGCTATAACATCATATGCAGATTTAACTAAAAAGTTTTTGAGTTGTATAACAATCAATTTTTCTTTAATTCTACACCCCATTTTACAGTATTTAGGTAAATTTTTGGTTTAGTGTATTAGGTACTACGGATCATATTCACAAAAATATTTATGGTTTGTAAAAGGTTTATTACACAACTTTAGTATAAAAAATTGTTTTCGAATTTTTTATAAATCAAAAAGTGTTTAATGAATTTGTCTCTAGAACTACCAAAATCAGTAGTGCGATTCACTATTAAATTTTAACGATTCGGGACTCGTTAAAAAAAAATTAGTAACAAAACGAAAGACTTTGCTATTCAGAAATGCTTTTTAATAACATTTGATGTTCTTATAAATCAGCTGTTTTTTTTAGCAAGTCGAGTATTGTTAATTTAACTACAACTATTTTTGCGTCGTTTACTTTATCAAAAGATAAAGTCGCCCATTAGATGTAATTGCACTACAGAACTCGGTTAGATCACATATCAAACTGCAATAACGTATTAAACCGTTAACATTTGCATTCCAATGAGGAATTAATCACCGACGAATGCCGTAATTTGCCCTCAGGTCAAATTGTATTTTTAAATGCCTTAAGATTCTCGTCACTTTCTTTAATATTCTCAAATGTGTAGTATCATCTGACGCTCACCGTTTACATACTTGTACATGCATGTTCATTTTTCATCTTTGTACCACATGCTGTTTAACAGTTTCGCAATGTTGTGCGAATGTCAAGCAAGCTTTACCAAAAACGGAAACAAGCACCAAATATACATAAATATTTTTTAATACACACAATCACAGGCATACACTATACCATCATACATAATACACAATACTAAATGACAAAAAAAAAACACTTTGCGAAACAAATTTTCCATTGTATGAAAATATTTCTAACACACCTCATTTCACTAGTTTTAATAGTTGCTCATGAAGAAAAAAAAACTTTAATAATAATAGAACTACATAGTCCAAAAATAAAAGAAAAAATAGATATTCAAATACATTTAAAATTACCATATACCAGTATGTACATACATATGTATGTATGTGTTCACGCAAAAACTATTTGAAATAGTGATAAAACTGCAACAAAAAAAAATTAAAATAATATAAAAAGATAAATAAAGCCAACTGATATTGCATACAATTTCCTTTTTATGGCTTTCAAGAGCTGGTAATAAATTTTATGTGAAAATATTTACATTGAATTTTGGAGATGGTAATCTTATTTGTCTGTATGCATGTGTGCGTGCCTATTTTATTGGGGATCATTTGTTAGCAAAATGTTGTATGTTTAATAGCTTTAAGTATACGAAGGTTATTTCATGTTTCACTAGAAATAAAATATAAAATATTTGTATTAGTTTTTATTTTAAAAGATTTTATTTTATTTTATTTTTGTTTCAAAAGATTTGAAAAACGGGGATTGTAACGGTTATCAGTTTTATTTACCACTATAGGTATTTATTTCCATCGTTTTACACACGATTGATTTAGTAGTAGTATTTTCTCCAACGGGTCACTTTTAAAACTATGTCAGGTGTATGTACTGACACTACGCTTAAGGTAAAGTTAGTTTTTACTTTCCTTGCTCTTACGAAAAATCTGATATATTTTTGATAAATAGATATGTGTACGTGGAGTAAGTTTTTCTTTCCATTACGTTCTGTACCGGACGAACCTGTTAAAACAAAACTTTGGCAACGTTTGCAAGTAAAAGCAAGAAACAGCTGATAATCTTTCATCAAAAAAATATTATTACGTTATTGAAATTTGTTTAAACTGTTTATTTACTTTATTTGTAGAATAGATACATACAAGGTATATTTATCTTACTAGGTAGTGTCGTCCGCCCAGCTGATTTAGTAGTTCGACATGTCAAAAGTTGTATGTGTTTAAAAATTGTATTGTGTAGAAGTGAGAAAGCAATAAAACACATACAAGCCTTCTTAATTTTCTTTTATGTTTTTTGACATTTCGAACTTGTTCTTGTATTGTTGTATTTGTTGTAGGGACGCCACTACCTAGTAAAATATATATACCCTGGATACATATATATAATATATTAGAAAAGAAAAGCAATTGAGAAGATAAAACTGAATACATACATACATATGTATATGTCAAGGAAAAGTAATAATATATGTATGTGCGTTTTTACGGAGTAAGTAACTACAAAAATGTATTTACAGAACGGAAAGTAACAGAACCCCAACGGAAAGTGAAGACTTTTGAAGCCTTTAAGCAGTTTTTTAATGGAGTTTTGGTAATGGAGATTTTCATCTCAAAAGTTGTGAAACAATAATATTCATTAAAAAAAACAAGAAAAACTGCAGAAAGCCACGAAATTTATGTTTAACTTTATCGGGAGCCTACATTAGCTGGAGAAAATTTTCGTTTAGAGTTTAGACGATGTACAAGTGGCTATTTTCCTGCACATGTTAAGAGGCCAAAATCAAGCAAAAAATCTTTAAAGATGAAAAATTAGTGGCTTTACTAGATCAAGATTTGTGCCAAAAGCAGAATGTTATTGCATAATCGTTGGGAGTATATTTGGAAATCACTTTCAGAGTAAAAAAGAAACACTGCTGAATAATATACTTGTTGGGATCTGACAATGTGGAAATTGTACCGCCCCAGTAATAAATTGTACCGCCCCAGTAATAAAAACCAAATCAGGATGAATTGTACTAAAATTTGGAGTTAAGTAAAAAAATCTAGAGTGGCCTACACTTAACTTTACCATACCAAATGGAAACAGATATTTTGATGAATATATTACATAAAGAATATATGTTCAAAGTATATTCGAATCGGAAAATGAATTATTTTCGGTTTGGGATGTTAAGTAAACTACCCCTTGCCCCTTCCCGATTACGCCCAATATTAATACAGCTCTTCGTTCACATAATTTGGAAGTAAATAAACTATTCCTTGCTCCCTCCCAATTATACCTAAAATTTTTACAGTTTTTTATCTCCATATATTATATTTGACCTTGATTCCTAGTATTGCTAATTTACTAACAATTATCTTACCAAAATACTTAACTATTTCATAAGCAAAAGGCTTGCTTATGAACTTGCTTCCAGAAAGTACTTGAAACTCCACCAAAATAACGGAATCTTAATCCGATAGAGTAATCCCGGATTTATTTTTAATAATAATTGAAGAGTCGTCTACGAGCTTACGATTTGTCTCTAGAAAAAATGGAAAAATATATCAGCCTAATACTGCCAGAAACTAATTAAGGCGATGCAAAAACGTTCAAATGCTGTAGCCCAGGAAAAAGGCCTTGTAAACTAAATTACCTATTCCTTACACAAAAAGGGCTATCAAAGTAAATAATTAAAATCCAAAACATAAATCAAGAATGTTGCAATTTAGTTCTAGACAGGGTTGGAGAATTAGGAAATTAGAAATGTTTGTTAATGTAAGATAAAGTACAAAAATATTGATTAAATAAAAAATTTTTCTGAATAAATTTTATATCCAAATGTACCAAAAAATCATAAATTGTACCAGTATACCAATATGTGTCGATTGTACCAAATTTAGTACAATTGTACCACAAATCCCAACACTGTAATGTACACAAAGAAAATCGAACATAATTTGCTAGACGGCATAGGAAATGGACAGGCCAAATAAGAGGTGATGTTAGTGATTTTCGTACTGTGGTGTTGAATAACGAAACAAAATTTAATTTAGATTGCCTAGATAGCCACATATAACTTTTTCACGATACTAAAAAATAGATAGTTTTAATAGGCTTTTTCGGAAATGCATCACTGCGCTGTATATGATGTTCGAAAATGCATCAGTTGGCATCACAGCAAATGTCGTGTGTTCTAAAATGCATCATTGAAATAGATGATGCGTAAACGAACGTCAAACACGCATAAAAAAATGATTGATGCAATTGCAAAGTGAGTATTTTATTTGTTCTTTATTAATTTTATTTTGTTAAATTACTCTTTTTTATACATTTTTAGAATTGAATTCGATGTAATACTTTTGAATCTATTACTAAGAGTTCGATTAGATGTGAAAAAACTTGCTATAATTTTTCTTTCATCTACATCAAGAAATAAATTTATTATTAACTTCTCCATTTGAATTTTTGTATGCGCATCAAGTAAGTATCAGAATCAGCTGTTTTGCATCGGCATCGCAAACTAATTACACATGCGCATTAGATGCAGCGCATTGATGCATTTCCGAACAAGCCCATAGTCTGGGATGATATAACGTATTACGGTGCAACGGTTTAACATTTCAAGTATAAAAATTGTTAGAGAAACTAACCAGACCTTGTTACAATCAGACTTGGCTTATTTTCTGAGCGATTCCATTTGATTAGACTAGACATTCCGACGGTAAGGAATCTCTAATACAAGCCATTAAGGGCTCTTAGAATAAGGTTTCTTTGGCTTATTTGGACATATGATTTAATAAAAACCAATAAATTTTTTAAGTAATTTCAAACAAGAGAATTTGCATCCACTACTTAAATATTATCAATAAACTCAATATTGATATATCTTATTATAAAATTATAAAATAAAGCATGGTTAATTAAAATTAGTTGAATAGTTCTAATCATGTTAAAGATACAATTTTAATAAAATTTTAAATGATTCTTATCATCTAATCAAGAGTGTATGTGGAATTATTTTAAACCAGTCAATAAATATTCCCACGAAATTCTAACACATCAGTTTAGCTATCCTCGTAAACAGAATCTTTTTTCTTTGTTTTTTTTTTTTTTTTTTGTTAAATTTTAAAAATATTTTTAACTTCAAAGGAAAAAAAGAGTAACATTATTTTTATTTAGTTTCCTTCCTCTTGCGTGTTTTACACACACTCATACATTCCAAATTCTTACACAACACAAATTCATACATACATATGTATATTTAAGTTCTTTCTTGGCCATATTAAAATCGTTCACAAGTGTTAAGATTGGTGTGTGGATATTGTTGCCGTTCAGTGTAGAAATGAACAAGATGCAGGACTATAATTTCGCTGTTAAAAAGCAAAAGCACTTGGATTATAAAAGCGGATGTGGCAAGTGTTGTTTTGGGTTATTTAAACGGTTTGTAACAAAAATTTCTGTTATGTGAATTTATAGTAAATTTTAACAAAACATCCTTTTACATTATTTGAATTTTTGTATCTTCTTTATTTGTTGCGTTTTTTGTTGATGTTGTATTTCTTAGTGCATTCTTTTCAATTTGCAGCAATACATGTTGTCGTTGTTTGTAATGCTGGTGTTGGTGTTGTTATTATTTTTATGTGTTAGTTTTTCGTCTTTTATAGGTTTTATTATTTCATAATGCAGATATTTTAAAATGGTACTTTATGTGGCACAGTAGTACAGGTCTTATATATTTTTGTCATAGCTATAGTTTTAGTAACTTCCAATTACAATTGAGTTTCATAACACTAATAAATTCTTTCAGAAATCATCAATAGCAAAGTTCTATTGGGTATTGCTGAATTGATTTTTTATACCCTTCAAAGGGTATATAAATTTGTCATTCCGTGTGTAATTTTTACGATATTCATTTCCGACCCTATAAAGTGTAAATATTCTGGATCGTATCTAGATCTGGATAGAGAAGTATATTTGGCGATGGCCATATGTCCGCCTGTGTTCGTGTTGAAATCAAATTGTCCAAGGCACCGGAAGAGATAGAGGAAATTTAAGCCCACCAATCTGCCACGCATAGTTTCGAAAAAATATTGGAATTCAGCAATATAATATACATTTTTGATAAAATAAGTGCAAAGTAAAAAATAATATTAAATTATTTCCCTGCAAAATGGTATATTATTTAAAGTTTTAATTTTTAAATTATTGTTGATTTGCAATAATTCATATCTGAAAGAAAATTATATATACTGCGTATACATGTGGCAGAATTTTCGCCATCAATACTAAAAAAATGAAGTCAGTTGGATTTTGTCTTTCGTAATGAGCTTTCATACTTAGGATTGTCATTCCCCAGTGTTGTTTTTAAAAAAAAAGTTGAGATACATATCGCTCCTTTATTGCAACGTAGTCATATCTCGAAAAATCAAAAATTTGAAGTTACTTAAGCAAAATAACTCCTTGATAGGTTTTTTATATGTAAAAAAAAATGTTTGCCTTATATCTCAATCTGAACCGATATTATAGCGAAGAATGTCAGTATGACCATTCATATATTAACATACACTTTTAAAACTTAAATTGCGTTTTGCCAAGTTTGATTTTTTTTGAGATATGACTACGTTGCAATAAAGGAGCGATATGTATTTCATAATTTTGTGTGTTTTCTAAAAATTATTTTAAATATCAACCAGTTAAATATGAAGAGCAAAACCAAAAGGAAAGATCAAAAATTCCATATAAAATAAAATAAGAAAAGAAAGAAAACCTCCTATTTCAGATATATAGAATGAAAGCAATCCACCAGAAATACTGTTGGCAACAAGAAACAGAAAAATATATTCTTTGGCAATAAAGGAAAAAGTTAATTTAAAAAATAAAGGAGAAAGGTATAAGAAAAATTATAACAGATTGAAGGGTACAAATAAAGCAGATGCAGGATCACCAAATTCTAAAGTAAGTAAAATGATTACATCAATACTTGATCGATTCTCGAAAATATAGTTATGACTCCATAAAAAACAGAAAATCAGTGCAGGGGTTTCTTGAGCTTGTTATCAACAGCCGAATTTGTCCTGACAAGCGTGAGAGAAAATCTCAATCAATGAATAAAACCGATGTTATTAGATCTGGTCAGGTCTGAATTTTTGACGAGTGCTTTTAACCACCAGTATGTACATATGTACATACATACATAGATTAATATGTTTCTGAAGTTTCTAATTTTTACACATAAACTGAATTAAAACGATAATACTAAAATAAATAATTTGATTTTATTTGTCGTCGTCATTTCCCTTCCCAGTAAATTATTACCCTGGGGAAAATGTTTTAAAAATGTTTAATAATTCGGTTAAATGTAAAGAAATTAATGTTTACCTACGATAATTGAGTAGCTATTCTTTGAAGGATTAAAGTTAGCTATTTGAAAGACTAATATCTGAAAAAAACAATGCCAAAAAGTATGTCAAAATTAGTCCGTTATGTCAGAATCAACCATACATGTGTATCTTTTATTAAAATATTTCTTTATTTTAAAAATAATAAAATGTTTATTATTTTTTCATTCGAAGAAAATAAAATAACATCAAATTCAACCTACAAAAAGAAAATATAAATAAATAGTTGTATGCCTTTTTTGCTTCGATTATGGTCACTCATTTTAAGACCAATAAAACTCAGCAGCGCCCAACGGTTAACAAGGGGTAGGGGGTGTGTGAATATAGGGTTCGATTTTTTAAAGTTTTAATCCTTTATTTGTTTTGACCTGGGAAGAAGGTAAAACGGTAATCACCGTGTGAAAGGTATATAAGATTCGGCACGGCCAAAATATAGCACTCTAAAGGCCCAACTATAATATGCATAAGCTGGCTTAAGCTAATGTCAAAAAATGAACGAAAGTCTGTCAAATGCTTAAGCAACTTATTGAAGACTTTTATGTGGCTACAATGTACTTACATGAATCTAGAAACTATTATGCCACAGTTGCATATTTGTTTTATTCCTACATTTGCTTTTCGTACTTTTTTTCTCAATAAATGAAATTTGTTAACAACAAGGTGTTAAATAAACATATTAAATATACTTAATACCATTCATATGAGCCCTTGATTATGATAGTGGTATAAGAAATATATTTTATGTTTCGAGATATTAAGAGGTTTGTATTTTAAAGGATTAAAAAATATTTTTGTATTATGGAATAAAATATTTTGATAATTAAATAGTGCCAACAAAGGAGTATTTATTATGATTGTGAAATTTATAACCATTTTTAAAAGATAGTGTGATTTTAAAAGGTTGAAATGACTTACACCATTTTCAAAATTAACTGCATGACTTTATAAATGACTTAGACCATCAAGAATAAATTTTTTGTTTAAAATTAATGTTTCATTCAAAATCATTACATTCAGGTATGTTCTGTAATCCGAAACCGAGTGAAATTGAATCCGAATGAAATTTTAAATTGTCATAATTTTTAAATCTTACAACATTTTGAAATTATTTTTTATACATTTGATTAGAGACCATTTACATAACTTCCTTGATTGCTAATGTTTTGAAATAATAGCCGCAACTAAGTTATATTTACCTTTAAAAATTTGTTCATTTCAATTTCACTTAGTTTCGGATTACAGAACATACCCGATTGTAATTAAGTAATTTATTTTTAGTATTTAGTTAAAATAAAGAGTTTGTGGAAAATTGGTGGGATATAGGGTAGTAAATCCATCATATCTTTTTTTCTTCTGTTATTGGTCTAATGGTTGTATATAGTGAAAGCAAATCAATATTTTCGTATATTCTTGGCCTTTCTCTTTTCAAAGGTCTAACACTTTGAATTCGGAATTGTCATCCAAAGAAGTTTTATAAAACATTTTCTATGGAGATTTTTTTTAGAAATCTAATCCATTGTATTTTTAGCTAAGATACAGCTTCTCCATTGGTGTTTCTCTTTCTATTAGTCGTTGATTCTCTCAGTTATTTCGTCGAAATGAAATCTTTCCGAGCCATTTGTTGTACCAAAAATGGGTTTCTCTTTTTACATAATTCTATTAAATAACTTATTCTTCTTCGCCGTATAATGTCTACAATTAATTATAAATAGTGCATTTTACATTAATAGGCTTACCTGATCATAACTGAACTGTTATCTGAAGACATCACATGACTAATAATTATTTTGCAAAACTTTGAAAGCAGTCTGACTTATACCACTATTAAAATATACAGTTATTGTAATTTGTTTACCAACCCAAAAATAAACTCAATTTATCAACTTAATTTTCATGGCATACTGCGAATTACTTCAGATTATGTTACTTTATTAGGATTTGATATGAAATAGCTGATAAACTAGATTTTAAAAATTTTTGACTTATACCACTTTCAAAATCAAGGGCTCATATACAAATTAATAATTATTTTAATAGTTTTAAGAAAATTTCGAATGAAAAATTTAACATTTTTTGCTGTTTGTGTAATTTTGTCCAAAAGTACTAAAAAATATAATGCTCTTTCTTTTTAATTACGATTATTATACAACGCCTCCCTTTTTTCTTATAGAAATTTCTTTTTTAAACATTTTATATTAAATTTAAATACAATTTGTTTACTTTCGTTTCTCCGTTGCAATTTTTTACTAATGTACATTCATATGTAAAACACAAAGCACAAACAGCTGTTTCCGTACGGAATGTACGATCGGTTTCGGACTTTGCTTAAAGGGCAGTTTAGACAGTAAGACTTTACGTACGTAAAATCTAAGAGAAAATAAAATGAAAATCAATCCGTATGACAACACAGAGATTAAAAATCGTATGGTTTGTTTTCTTACGTTTACACTATTGGTGTTGAATAAAATGAAGTAAAATTGAATCAGCTGTTGTTAAAGCAATAAAAAAAGTGAAAACAAATAAATAGAGCGCGTACTTGTGAAAAATATGCCAAATTAAAAAGAGGTAACAAGGAAAAGGTTCTTGGTGTTGTACTAGCCATTGCTATAATAAAAAAATTGGAAACCAACAACTAAAACAAATTAAAAAATGTTCACGTTCTTTTGCCAAAAGTTTTTTATTGTTTACAAACTTATTTGTGATGCCAACTGGATCTATTTTGCACTATATTCAGCGGTTTTCTGTTATTTTGACGAGTTTTGCCTTTGAAAAGTTAGCATAAATAAGAAAAACGCAACCCTGATCTAATGAAGTAGAATAGTTTTTGAAAAATTTCAAAACATAAAGAGAGCCGTAAGACTGTCAAATTTCCATCCGTATTTTCTCTCAATGTCGGACAGTTTCATTACATATTATGTTTAGACGATACTACTTGTACTCTTCTACACAAAAATTTGACATGTCGTATTACTTGTAGTATAATGTAAACCGCCCTTAAGCAAATGACATTTGACGAAACTTAACGAAAAGTGTTGTTAAGTACATTATAGTTTGCCACATATGATTTAATGTAATTGCACAGTTGCTTAAGTTGGCTTAAGCTAGCTTATGCATATTATAGTTGGGCTTTTACTTATTTGTATTAAAGTTAATTTCAATAAATTTATTTTTACATCAATACGATACACTTGAATTTAATGTAACATTTAGCGCTAATATGTATGCGCGTCTTTTTTAAAAATTTAAATATAAAACATTAATTATTGCTGTAATTGTGGATTTATTACTTTTATTCAAAATATGAAGTCATTAAATTTATTTGTGCATTCTAAACATATGCGTAAGAGTATCTCAATGTGTACACTGAAAGCATGTACATAGAAGAGAAAAACTGTTGAAAATTAAAACTAAAGGAATGAGGAACAAAACTATTTTGGATTACAATTTTAAAAAAGCATTAAAACAACCCAAATTGGCTGCAATGGGAATTGAAAGCATTCTTCGTATTATTCCTCTTAAAGGAGGAATAAAGCTAATAAAGCATTAATGTTAAGCTATTTTGTTTTCAGATTTTGTAGCAGATTTTTATCTAATGATGATAAAGATCTTATAAAGATAAAGATTGAATAAAAAAATTTACTTATAAATTTAGCCTATTTAACTAAATTTTTATCATATTAAATAACGAAGAGAAAATAGTCATATTTAAGAAATTTCTTCAATATAGGAAGTTTAATAAAATTATTTTTCTACGAAAATCGTCTGTAGATTTGACTAAAAAGTTTGTTAACTGTTTAACAACCTACTTTTCTTCAACTCTACACCACATTTTACAGTATTTAGGTAAATTTTTGATTTAGTGTTACTGACTTCAAACTGTCAAAAATAAAATACACACGTTTATAGGAAAACGATTATTTTAAAGCCATCAAAGCTACATGGCTACATGACCACCGTTGTGGCTATAGTCAAATTAGGCTATTTTCTATTTTTGTATGCGACAACTTTATTTTATTAAACAGAAGAAAATGTCACTGAATTAAAAATTACAAATTCACTTACAATCAAGAAGTTTTGAGCAAAGTATATTTATCAAGGCGAATTGAATACTAGGTAATCGTAATTTGGCAACAAAAACAACCACAGGCAAGTTTGTTTGTGTAAAAACACCCACAGTTGTCAAAAACCCAAAGAAAAATACAAAAGAAAATAAAAAAGAAGAAAAGAAGAGAAGAGTTGTATCTATTATATTATATTTTACTGGTTGTGTTCCATATTTGAGCTTCTTATCACAACTTCTTACAGGGCCCTTACAGTTTAACGAAATATAGTAGAATTAATCTGAATTCTTTCTCAAATTCTAGATATTTACACTTAATTTTTTAACACTAGTAAGATTTCAATAGCACGTTCTCATTACATTATTAATTTTATTATTAATTCTATTTATCTTTCTCGTTTAATTAATATTTTCTTAAACATTTCTTTAGTAGTTTTGGTTTTATTTTGTTTTGGATTGGAATATTGGGCGTGGTACCGCCCATATAAAGTGAAAAACTGTATATCCTGTATTTAGAGAATTGCAATAGGTAGCGCCTTGAAATTTCACACCAGTACCCCTTTATTAAGATACATTGTGTAGAGAAAAACAGACTGGATTGGAGGTGGACGTTGTACTTCCTATACAAAAAATTATATCGTATACCTAAAAAACTGAAATAGTTAAACCCTTGAAACTTTGCACGAGTAACCCTTAAACTAATGTTCATAATCTAGCCTATACAAAGTGAAAAATAATTAACGTGTAATTTGCAAAAGTAACTCTCATACCAATGTTCATTATTCAGCAAAATACAGACTGGATTATGATTGTGGGAGTGGTCTCACATACGAAGTAAAATACTATTATCGTGTTAAAATGCATAGATTGGATGGTAACGGTGGGCGTCGTACCTTGCATATAAACTGGCTTAAGCTAGCTTATGCACATCATAGTTGGGCCTTAATGCTTCATTTATACACATTTGTTTAATCGGGAATTATTTATTATGTTACGTTACTTTTAGTCGTTTAATCGGGTTTCAAAAACGATTACGTTTCAGGACTTCGTTTAGTTGACGTTCTAACAGTAAGTTATTATTTATAATTTTAGATTACAAAAAATCGAATTTCAAAAAAGATTCATTTTTCATCTACTAGTATATTTTGAGAATATTTATTTATACACTATAACACTGTGCTTAGTATGTGTTTAAGTGTTTTCCTCTTGTATTTTGTTTGATATAGAAAAGAGATACAGAAATGAATTTTAAATAAGTTTTACATTATGGTTAACTTCCGTTGCATGTTCAATTTTAAAAGCATTTTAAAGAATATCCGTTACTTAGCAAACGTATTTAGAGCATAACTTTAAGCAGCACATACTCATATTTACACATGGTCATACTAATATTAAAAAAAAAGTACATATCCAGTCGTAAATGCATGAATGTAGCTGCATCAGTTATGTATATACAGTTTATATATTTATGGTATAAATTGTTTATTTGTATACATATTTACGAAAATAGGAAAAAAACAAACTTTTGTACTATTAAATTAATTCACAAAATCTCTATACAAATTTCAAAGTCTTATTAAACTAAATCTTCATGCAAATTCAATGTCACAAACACACAAATTTAAATGATTAAAAATTATTGTTAAGGAACTTACATCCTGCTTTCAAAGTTTCATTACCTTTTATGTCTGGTTTTAAGAGAAATGATTAACGTTGAAGCAATATTAGAATTATCATTAGGTCATTCATAGGTACCGTGAAATATCTCCCAAATGAAATAAATCCAAAAACAAACAAAAAATGAAATAACTCCCAACAAAAAACTCAAAAATCCCATTCAAATTGAAAGTTATTTCATAATGAATTTTTTGGAGGTTATTTCATAATTTTTCATTGGGAATTATTTCGCAATGAAATAACTCCTAACTTAATTCTGTTGAGAGTTATTTCATTTATTTTGATTGGGAGTTATTTCATTTGACTAAAATTGCATTATTCTGGATACAGAGAAAACTTTTAGTCAGCGAAGCCGGTGTTTGTTATACCATAGAGAAGAAAATCTTTGCGCCCGACCGAAGGCCGGCTATGCAGGAAAACTTTAGTAAGCGAAGCCGGTGTTGGTTATACCATAGAGGAGAAAATCCTAGCGCCCGGCCGAAGGCCTGCTATACAGGAAAAGTTTAGTAAGCGAAGCCGGTGTTGGTTATAACATAGAGGAGAAAATCCTTGCGCCCGGCCGAAGGCCTGCTATATAGGAAAACTTTAGTAAGCGAAGCCGGTGTTGGTTATAACATAGAGAAGAAAATCCTTGCGCCCGGCCGAAGGCCTGCTATACAGGAAAACTTTAGTAAGCGAAGCCGGTGTTGGTTATACTATAGAGGTTAAACCCTTCCATACGCCGAAGGCCGGCTAATCAGGCCGGGATGGCTCAATGATCTCTCTATGGTATATGGAACAGCGGCTTCGCTAACAAAATATTGTCTGTATAGCCGGCCTTTGGTCATATATCTATGATATATGGTATGATATCAAAGTTATGGACCTCCTTCATCGGGAGCTAACTGTTATACCATAGAGGTTAAAACAGTTAAACAGTGCCCGGGTGCAAATATAATTTGTATTGAGAGTTATTTCATTTTGGGACTTATTTCATTTGGGAGTTATTTCATTTTTTTTTTTTGTAAAAATATAATTGTTTTGAATTAACGGTTAAGTTTTTGGATCTTATTTCATTTTGGCGTTGGGAGTTATTTCGTTTTTTAATTTGGAAGTTATTTCATTTTCGTTAGGACTTATTTCATTGGGAGTTATTGCAATGGGAGTTATTTCATTTGGGAGTTATTTCACGGTACCTCATTCATACACAATTGTTTAAATGGCACCCACAAGAAATCGTATCATCGAAAACATTCATTCGTATAAATTAGTTAATATTTTAAAATATCTCAATATTCTTTCTATGGTTTTTTTCAAGAAGAAGGTCTTATTATTTTAATAAGAAAAACCTTTTTGAAAAAATCAAGAAGAAAACTTAGGATTTTTATTACGTATTCTTATTGTTTTTTTTTTTTTTAACAGGGTTTCTTCTTGATTTTGTTAGGCTATCTTGTTTTTTTTTTTTTATATAAAATCATACAATATTAACAAATTGAGAAACTGAAAACAATTGGTATATTGCTTTTTTTGGCATCTCCTTTAAAATTGTTTGCTAATCAAACTTTGATTTCTTTCTACCTTTTCTTTTTGTGACATTTTATTTTGCCTTCATATTATCTTCTATTTTTCCAGGGGTGAACGGTCAGGGGAGCTTCTTCTGATGGATTGTCTAGAGGGGGTTGCGGCCATAGATAACACATAGATAGTCAACTGAAACGTCAAATACCTAAGTCTCTTGTCAAAACACCTAAGTCTAAGAATGTATTGGTAGGCAAAATTGTATAATTGTTGGTTTAAAAAAAATTCCCCACAGCACCTTAACTGCACATAGTTGTATAAAATATTTTGTAGAAACAGAATATTTTTTTGCATTCAATTTTAGATGTTAAAATTAAATAATTCTTTTGCTTTTTAATAAAAATATGAATTTTATATTTTTCTAATATATTTATGTGCGAAAAAAGTTAGATTGAATGCTAATTTTAAATATTTATTATATTGATTTGAAAATGTTCATCCCCTAAAAGACAAAAAAATACAATACTGCGTACAAATAAATTTCACCAAACAAATGTCAACAAAATTAAATTTATATCGTATTAAAAAATTTAGAATACAATAAATTGTTAAATAATTTTTTGTGCAAAAATTCAAAATTGTTTAAATATTTGAAAAGTGCAATGGAATATCGCGTAATAGGGTCTATATGTGAATAAAAATTTTACTCCCCTAAGTGTGTTGAGTTGAATTCACACCATACCCGTATGTGTGAAGACATTTGTAGCCACGTTTTTGACATTTGGAGAGTTGGCCATCTATGTGTTATCTATGGTTGCGGCCACTTAGTTTCTTTTCTAAAACCTTAAAAACCATGTGAAAATTTCTTCGTCCTCTGCCAGGGATCGAACCTGGTGTGCCTTGTTTTGTAGGTACGCACGTAACCACTACACCAAATGTATACTTTATGTTTTAACAGACATATGATTTATATAAACGAAATAACAAGAAAACTAATATAATCAAGAAAAAATTAAAAACTTGGTTTACACATGATCATATAAGAACCTTAATGAAATCAATCAGAAAAACCTTATTGAAAAAATCAATTACGTGGGCTAATGAAATCAATAAGAAATCTATTTTTTATACAAATCATAAGAAAACCTAACTAGTATTTTAATAAAAGACAAATCACACGATCATCATCAAATTCTATTTGTAACCTATGGTTTGCACAAAGATCGAACGAAGCCTGTTAGTCGCTGGATTTATGTAGCTAATTTTAACTAAAAATTATTAGCCGAGAAAAATCAATCTATTAATGTGACGATGACTGCACCTAATCAACTTTCTATTCCTTTCAAAATTTGCCGATAGTATCGCTATCGACAAAAATGATCGATAACACTGGCCTGCAAAAAAATTGCTCCCTGAATATAAATATGTGGAATTTAGTAATCTCAACTCATTAAACTCAAATCCGCTTTCAGTTTTCGCGTATCATGTACAATTTTATTTTTGGGCATGGCTGATATTTTTCCATTAGTACCCAATTGAAAAGTATTGAGTTGTATCGAGTAATTGAAAGTAGTAGAAATTGCCAGCACTACATCCAAAAACAAGCTCTCCCGAAATGATATTGTATTTACCTTATAGTATTTTGCAAGGTAGCTGAATATTAGATCTTTCGTCGTGTCAATGCTTAGTATGGTTTAATATTGAATAATAATTAATATTGAATAATTAAATTTATTAGTCGAACTATTTTTTTTTTTTTTTTGAACTGAAAAACTTGTATCCCAAAAACGATTTGGGTTCACATCACGGTTGCCAGAATTTTTTCTCTCTCCCCTAAAAGCAAATAAAAAAAACCCCTAAAATCAAGCTTTCTTTAAAAAAAATCCCCTAAAATAATTTTTCTTCATTACATAAATAATTTTTTTTTATAATTTTCAAAAAATAAAATCCAAATTTATTAAATAGAAAAATCCCCCAAATTAATCCCAATTTTGACAAAAATCCACCAAAACATTTCAGTTTGCATTCCGTTCGCATTCCGTTCGCATTCCACTCTCATGTCTTTTTTACACAGGTTGTCATTGCCGAGCTAGCCTCCCACTGTACCTTCTGCGTTCCAGAAGGATTTCGGAAAATTGTTTGCTAGAGGGCCTTTAATTTTTTTTTGTAGCAAAAACTCAAGAAAAAAAATTTTGTTCTAATTTTAAGAACTTTTAATTTATTTTTAATTGAAATATTAAAATTTTTTGGGATCTGAACCATCAACTTCCTGAAAGACTAGCGCACTACCAATCAGTCTTTCGAAGCATCTCAATTTCAAGGCAATTCATTAATCTTTTGTGTTTTATAAATAAAAAATTTCAAAATAGAAAATTATGTATTTGTCATACAAAATGAGTACAAATTCCCACTTCCCTGCTAAGAGAAGCGAAGTAGGAATGTGTACTGGATCTTTTAGAAGAAAGTGCCAAGATCTTCTTTGGAAGGCACACAAAAATAAGGATCCGAGAGAAGGTCTAAGCATGCTTGACCTGAAGTGAGAAGGCATACTATAAGGCCTTTACCACTGGGTCGTTACTTATGTACGAATTTTATTGTTTTTTCAAGACATATTACACGCATAACCCAAAAATTATCTTTCTAAAACGTTGTTTAAATAGTTTAGAAGACCTATCTGAAAGTTGATTGTTACAAATTTTTAATTTATTGGTTGAAAAAAACTGGAGTAGACCAATTAAGCATCTGGTAAAACATAAAATATCCCACAAAAAAAAACACCCTAAATATTTTTTTAACCCCCAATCTAGGGGAAAATCCCCTAATCTGGCAACCGTGGTTCACATTAAAAAACTTTGAGTGTTATATTTAAAGCTAAAAATTAACGAGAAATGTTGAATGATAAAAATGTAAATAATAAAGGTCTACCTAATACCTATAAAGTAGTGGTTTAATCTTTAAATTATGTTTCAAAATGAGCGTGTTATGACATTAATATTATAATTAAACTAAAATTATAATTTTTGATTTTTCAGTCAGTTCAGTTTTTTCAAAATATTTTAAACAATACATATGAAATTTGTAGTCAAGCTTAAGTTCGTTTTTATTCTCTCTAAGAAAGTATAATTTAAATTACAAACCAATCAAACCCAGATAAAGGAATACGAGAAAACTGTATTCAATTATCAATCGTCAGTTAGTGAGAATGAAGTTTACCACTAAATCAAGCTTACCTATTGTCGAATATTTTTATTTTTAATACTTACCAACATTCGCTTTTTAGTTAATACTAATTTAAAAAATTTTTTAATTTTTGAAAATTTGTCGATCTATTTATGTTACATACATATGAAATTTGCAGTCAAGCTTAAGTTCGTTTTTATTCTCTCTAAGAAAGAATAATTTTATTTAAACCCCCGTCTTCATTTGCTATCAATATGTCTTAACAAAAGTCAAACTGCATATAAAAAGAAAAAAAAAACAGTATTAAAAATAATGTTTTTTTGTTTCACATGAAGTTGACTTTTGTTAACGCATGTTAATGTCTAATGGAGAAGGGGGTAATAATTTGAAACAATTGTATTTTTTTTTTTTTTTTTTGAAAGATCGTAAGTGAAACTTTTTTTTGTGTCGTCTATATTATTCATATACCTAAAAAAATAAAATATTAAAACAAAATTTTAAAATTTGTTGCTAATCTCTGAATATTTTTCTCTAGATATGTAATAAGTCAACGAAATTAAATGGTAATAAATCTGAAATATTAAGGTAGAGCAAATCCCACAATAAATGTCAAAAATCCCAAAATTGGAATTTTTGAGTCTTTTGCCTATAAAGTCCACACATGGACTAGGGATCATGAAATACTTTCAGCAATAGTTGGGAGTATATATAGCTTTATTACGGCAATATTCTTTTTCCGATCCCACACACAGAAAAAACAGTGTCTAAATACCTAATAAAATGGAACAAAATTTATAAGATATCTTTATAAGATATATTTTTTTTAAAGAAGAAAGTCTTATTATTTTAATAAGGAAAACCTTTTTGAAAAAATCAAGAAGAAAACTTAGGGTTTTTATTAATGAAAACAATTGGTATATTGCTTTTTTGGTATCTCCTTTGAAATTAATGAAGCCATTTGATTTCTAAAACCCCAAAAACCATATGAAAATGTTTTCGTCCTCTGCCAGGGATCAAACCACTACACCAAATGTATATTTTATATTTTCTGTTTTAACAATCAGTTTCTATTTATATACACGAAAAAACAAGAAAGCTAATATAATCAAGAAGATATCCTTATTAAGAAAATTAAAAAGATGATTTACACATAATCATATAGGAACCTAATGAAATCAATCAGGGAAACCTTTTTTAAAAATCAATTAGGTAACCTAATGAAATCAATAAGAAATCCATTTTTTAAAAGTTTTTCATTCTATGGAATGTTTTTTGTGTCAAAAATGAGTTTAAAAAATTGTAAATAACCAGTTTTCTTTTTGATTTAATGAGATTCCCTTCTTAACAATATTAAAAAGATTTACCACGTGAAAATTATAAGAAATCCCTTTAAAAATATCTTCTTTTCTTTCTTAGCCTAAAAACATTTCATAAAGAAAATCATTTTGATTCTTGTCGCGGTTGAAACACTTAGTTTTTTTTAAGTTATTGTTATAGAAGCGATAGTAATACATTTTGTGTGAAAATTTTAAGACTACGTATTATAGTTCAAAAGTTAGTTAATATATGACATACATGCCTTAATTGGTGTGTGTAAATTTCAAGTGTCTGCCTCTTACGTTTCAGAAAATAAAGACAAATAAATACGTATAACTTACGTATAACTTACATAAGATTTAGTATTTGTGAATATTTCAAGAGTCTACCTTTTACGGTTCCAGAGATAGAAGTCGCTGACATTCAGACATTCATGGTAGCGAAAACAATAGGGTTACGTTTTACTCTTTAGGTACGGAACCCTAAAAATGAATACAAAAACAAATATGTTGCTATAAAGTTACATAATGATATGACCTCTTGACTTTTTAAGTTAAGAAAAGGACATCCATCCATTTCTTTTGAATAGAGCCACAAAATTAGAAATAAATTATTTAAAAATGAATTGATTAATGAAAGTAAAAATAAATAAATTGCCACTTAGTTGGCCTTTTTGATGTTTATATGACGAAGGGTCCAACCCTTCGTTTCTGTCGATTTCATATTTTTTTCACACAAAATTCAATCTTTGGCTTTGTTGTCTTTTAAAAACAATTTCCACACAAAGATACATTAAGCCTTTTATATATTTTAAATATACTCGTATTCGCAGCAGTGAATTAATGAAACATTTGTCATGTACTCTTTTCTTATTTTCATATGGGTGGTTTCAGGCATTTAAATAAAATCCCGTCAATGGGTAAATGTATGCAAATGACCATGGGAAGCATTTTAATTTCTTATAAGAATAAAAAGTCTTTTCTTTTGTAACCCCCATTAATTATCTTTCAATTTGTTAAGCCTTTTGAAAATAAAAAGTTGTACTTTTACTCATTTGTCTGTCAGCTTCCTTTAAAAGTAAAGTAAACAACAAAAAAAAAAGAAGTAAAATCATGCTGTAAAAACCGATTTTTAAATACCCTTTACCAAAAACGCTCTCACAAAACATCAGAAATAGATTTATTTTTTATTTCAAAATGCTTATGTATGTGTGTTTTAATTATTTCTATACAAAAAATGATGGTCATTAATGTGAGTACGGAACTGCCTAAAAAAGAAAATAATTTTCAACTTAATATTTTAAAAGGGAATTTGTTTTCCACAAACTAATGAATCTGCGATACATACAAGCCTATTTAATAGAGGAGGTTGTAGAAAAAAGTGTAAAATATGTAAAAAGGAATTGTAAATATATTTTATAATTTTTAATTTTATTCATAAAGAATCCTAAAAAAGCATTTCAATGTGAATAAGTAAGTTTGTTTTTGATTTCAACACTGATCCCATTTATCATTGGCGAAAAGGGAGAGATTGGAAACCTTTTATCTATTTATTGTTGTTTAAAATGTGAGGGGAAAAATTAATGATGCATGCTGTTTGTTTAGTTATGCCTTTTTAACTTTTAACTTTTGAACTTTTTAATTAGATAGAATTTATTTGGCGTGGAATGACTGTGGAATTACATGAATAAATTCTGAACATTTCAGTTGATATACTGAGATTGTCATTCCATCTGTAACACATCAAAATATTTGCTTTAGGATCCTATAAATTTTTTTAAACTTATTCCAAAAAAAGAAAAATTTATATTAATTCATCTCGTTTAAACGTTTTTTTTTTTTTTGTTTCTTACTTCAGAACTCAAATCTAAATCGATTTAGAATATTTTTTTTTTAAGGATATACTCACAGATTAGTATCAATCAGACAAAAATGTTATATATGTAAAAGTTAAAGGGTGTCCTCATACGGAACACGTTGTTTTGACGTCTTTTAATATATAAAAGTCATGAAAAGATACATTATAGTTACGAATAAATTAGTCAATTGCGAGTGAGACTCACAGACGTAGGGTTCCGTACTGCCTGCAATATATAACTTTAAAAGTGCAAGTTAAAAATATTATTCACGTGTTATATTTTATACTAGATCATAGTACTAAATACCATGTGTAAATATCCAGTGTCTGCCAATAACATTTATTTTTTGACGATATCTAAGTAGCACCCTTTCAATTTTAGTAATTTTATTTTCGTTACTTGTCGGGCAATTTTAAGAGTCAACCTATTGAACAGTATTATAAGGTCATATATACAAATTTATATATACTTTGTGTAGATTTAATATGGAATCTAGGCTTGCCTTTTATGCTTGCCATATTATATAAATTGCTACTCATTGTGACTGTATCACACATAAATTGCGATACTGGCGGCAACGTCATATCGTGGAATTGTTGGTGTAGTACAAAATGGGGCCGCTAGTCTACTCTTACATTTCAGTCGGTGGTAAGACGACCGTGCTATTAGGCCAACCGGCAGGTGCCCACGTTAATCTTGTTCCACATCACTATCGCAACATCCTTTAATTTTTAGCGGCTGTGAGTCTAATTTTTAATACTTGTTTAAATAGTGAACATAGTTTTAATTACTTTGTGTAAGTTTCAAGTGTCTGCTTCTCACGGTTCAAGAATTAAAGATATATACACGAATAACAAGTCACATCCTATAAGTTTCAGTACTTGTTGTTATAGCGGCTACAGTAGTACAACTTGTGTGAAAATTTCAAAAATCTATTACCTCTTACGGTTTAAGAGATAGAAAACTCTAGCAGACGGAAAGACATTGTACCAAAAAAATAGGGTTACGTTTACGAAGGGTATGGAACCCTAAAATGTAATAAAAGATCAAACTCAGAAAATAAAGGGTGTCCCCATAAATGAGGAGAAAGATAATCCCTTAAACCGCTATAAACAGACACTTAAAATGAACAAAGTTAAGACTTATAAGGCTGCTACAACCAAAGTTAGTAAAAAAATTCCCTTAAAGGGTGCCCAACATAAAAGCTGCTTTTGAAGAATATTTGCTTATGTATTGAAGTGGCAAACTCTTGAAACGTCCACAGAGTTCTTCCGGTACGAAATACTTATTAATTACCCTTCATCTGTAGAACTACAAAAGTTAGACGCTTTAAATTAGATGAGGGTTAAAAGAAGTAACTCGCAGCAGAGTGAGCAGTCAGATAGAATACCGTTTGAATAGAAGATGGCAGAAAGACAGGTTCGAACAAGAAAATTATTCATTAAACTTCAAAAGTAATAGTTTTCCTATTTGGTGTATATTACTTTGAAGACGAAGGAGATAGATTAAATAAATGCTTTTCGATATAGGTGCGTTATGAGAGGTAGCATACCAAGTTTCGTTGGTAATACTTACGGAAAAATTAGTAGAACCTAAGCGAGAAAAATAGATAAAAAACATAGTTTTTATTCAAGTCTATGGATTATTTCCATAGTACCGAAATGCTCACTCACTTCTAACTCATGTTCGAGTATGTACATTTTATTTTTTTCTCTTTTTTTCATTCGTGTGTGAGAGACTAGAAAATATTTTGTGTTGGTTCATTTGTAAGTGAGAATTTTTTTTCCGTTCCTATTCAAAAGTGAATAAATTAAAAAATATTTTACTTTTCACGCAAGCCTTCATATATGAGAATTTACAATTTTATTAATTTTTCATAAATGAGATGATAGTAGAAAAATATTCGCATTAACCATTTGCATAAACGTAATTGTGTACGCAGTAACACAGTGTGAGAAGTGAGTAATATCATTAATAAACACTCATAAATTAAAAATCTCATAAATTAAAACAAATATACAAACATTTACTTATGTAAAATAGCTTTCATAAGAAAAAGCTAATTTATCACCATTCACACATGAATAATATGGATTTTTACTGTTCATGTATGAATGCTAAAAAAATAGTTACCCACATTCATGTGTGATCATAGGCAGAAAATTTTGTGTTGTTCGTTTATGAGCGTGAAAATTAAATATAAAATTGAGGAAATCTCATGTGTAAGAAATATTATAAATGTTGATATTTCAATGTTCATAATTAAAAACATCTGAACAAAACATCCATGTCAAAACAACAAACAATTGGTTTCAAATATATCAATCCCGAATTTATTAAAAAAATTTTATATTCGTTGACTCCCTGAATCCAAATATAAATTAAACAAATTCTATCTCTTACAGTATATTAGCTATACAGTTATCGAAATAGAAAATTATCACATTTTTGCATATGCGCTCGAGGTTTAAATATATACTTATTCCAGTTCTATAAGCTCTAGGAAGTTGAATAATAGTTTATAAACAAGGGGAATTCATACGCTTTAATTTGATATCAATCATGAAAAAACAAATTGTTAACAAACTTTTTTCTTATATTTCAAAAAAACTTTTATTAAAATCTTTAAGATAGAGTTTTTATACTTTTGTCAAGAAATACAAATGTTTAATTATATAATTATAATATCAATAATGAATGCGGCTTAGTGAGCACACCATACAAAATTTTAGAGTGGGACCAGGTTGCGGTCAGAAGTTATGTTAAAAAATGTTAATTTTTATTCCTTACAAACTAAAAAAATAGATATTTTTTAATAAACCTAGTAATAAAGTTAAAAAATATTTCGCACGCTAAATACAAAAGGGTCACAACTCAAAATACTAAAATTTTCAGGAGAGACAAAAACCTGTTTATGTGCAGAAGCAACACACTTAACATAAAAATAGACATAACTGTATTTATCCAGTTAAAGAAGATAGTGATGTGAAAGAAATATCTGCAGTAGTTAGAGATATGTACTGTGAATTAATTTATGGCAAAAAGTCAGTTTTGCAAAATTTTTAGTTGTGAGCCTTTTGTATTTAGGGTGCGATTTGTTAAAACTGAAAAATAAAACAAACTTGGTTTTGTTCTAGCAAAGCAATTATTCCTGCAAAACGCTTTCTATAATTTAAATAATCTACATTGCTATTTGGATATTAATTTGTTTTATTTAAATTAGAGAAAACGTTTTGTGTAGGAATAATTTCTACTGCATATTTATCTATATTTTTCATTTTCAACATAATAGACATTTTATCAGTAATACCACAAAAATAATCTAATTTGTTGCTATTTTTCTTTTTATAATTCTTGCAAAAAAAAAACCGACTACAAAAGAAATATATGTGCATCAATTCTAAACTAAAAGTTTAAAAGGAAGTAATCTGTAAGAAATAGTACTGAAATCAAATACTTTTATACTTGTTGCTCTAACGGACATAGTAATATACGTTCTGTACATTCAAATGTCTATCCATAACGGTTCAGCAGATAAAGCCATATACGACAAATTACCTCAGATATGAGGACGCCCTTTATTTTTTACACTTATTATTACTGACACAGTAATAAAAAGTAACGGTTCCAAAGATATGGCCATATAGGTTAAACAATATCACCTGGGGGACACCCTTTAATGTAAAATTTTAAATTAAACACTTTTAAAGGACAGATTCTTTGTCAATTTTAAATGTCTGTCTAAAACGGGTCGAAAGTTTGGCCATATGCATCAATTTACATCAACTATTGAGACACCCTTTAAAATTTTAAATATTTATAAATGTTATTATACGGGACATAATAGTGGAGATTCTGTCTAGTTTTCAAGTGTTTGTCTATAACGGTTCAAAAGATAGGGCTAGATAGGTAAAATTATATCAATTATGGAAACACTCTTTAGTTTCCAAATTTAAATTATATACTTGATGTTATAAAGGACTTAGATATACAGGTTCTTTGTAAATTTTAACCGTCTCTCTATTACGGTTCAAAAATTTTGCAATATACACCAAATTACATCAACTATTGGGACACCCTTTAACTTCTAACTATAAATATTTAATTTCTGATTATAAATATTGGACATTCTGTCCGATTTTCAAGTGATTGTCTACAATGGTTCAAATGGTTCATATATTTAAATTGAAGTCACATTTGGGGACACCCTTTAATTTTTAAGTTTATTTTTTTATTAATTTCTGTTATTGGCAGATATAGTAATAAGTAGTTTTTTAAAATTTTAAAAGGGTTCCCTTTACGGTTCATAATACACGTAAAAAACACGTATGTTGTATAGGGACACCCTTTAATTTTCAAAATTCTGAACTTCTTTTAAAATGGGACCAATCTGTAAACATTTCCATTTTAATAAAATCGGTTCAGAAATTACTGAGTTCTGCGGGCACAAACATAAAAAAAGCAACATTCAGACGAATTGATAACCTCCCTCTTTTTTTGAAGTCGGTTAAAAATAGAACAAACTGAGAAAGAAACATCTTGTGAAGATGTTGAAATATTTTGATTTTTAGCCCTGTATAGTTCCTATTAAAATACATATGTCAGCATCTTCGTAAGTTGATGATATGTAAAAAGGCTGCAAAAATGCTGTAATATCATAGCCCAAACTACCTACATAGTAGCTTGCCGGGTCATCCACAAGGTAATTAAGCAAATGGTAACCTTTAATAAAACTTAAAAAAATGAGGCAGTTTCTTTTACTTATAATTTGATTTTTGACGAAAGGAGTTGCGATTCCCACAGGGCATTGCTAAATACACAACACAAAAACATTTATTAACAACCAAAATAGTTGATAAATTCAATATATGTATTTATGTCTCACGTCAAATTAAGGTCATAAACCAATTGCTACGTTTCAAGTTTAGCTCTTTAAAAAACCTGCACCCAATAAGATAACAGACATAAATAAAAATCAATCTGCTTGATTTGCAAATTAACTTTATGATTTATTATTGCTTTAAGACTCACACAATGCACAAATGCATTTTATTTTAAATGTTCCTTAGCTACTTATCAACTGTCCCCATTTCCCTTCCTTCCTGGTGGTATTTTTGTATTCAAAACGATAACAACTAAATTTGAATAAACCTGGGCTTGTTCATATTTGCTTTTGAGTGAAGGAAAGAAGAGGCGCCTCAACTTGAGAAGCATATTTTCATATGAATGTGTGCATTTGTAGTAGTAAGTGCTAAAAAATTATATTTTTGCATATAAATTTATATAATGAAGGAATATAATAACATTCTGGGAAGGCTGACTTAAATTTTGTAATTTTTTTAATTGGTTTTGTAGTCTGGTAAAATCACCATACGATCCAGCTACGCTTCTAGATTGTGAAAGTTTTTTTGAAGTGAAAACTTCTTTAAGCACGTTGAGGGCTTTTTGGCTAAAGGAAAATTATTGAACTCACATCATCGTCACCATTATCACAACCGTTACCATCGTCACCTTTATAACTATCGTTTTGGTTGAAGAAAAATGATTGCACTCGCATCATCGTCACCAACGTCACCTAACGTTGGTTTCTATAGATAGGTCTTCACGTTTTGGTTAAAGAAAAATGATTTAACTCGTGAAATTCGCAAATAATATAAATAATTAATTAATTATTAGTTTTCACTTCTATTGGCAGTATCAGCAGCTGTCCTGCTTTTTATACCCTTCACCTCAGGTGGAAAGGGTGTAATAAGTTTGTCATTCCGTGTGTAATTTCTACAATATTCCTTTCCGACCCCATAAAGTATATATATTCTGGTCAATCTGTCAGGCATAGTTTCGAAAATTTTCGGATTGCAATTCAGCAACGCCGAATTATTCCTTTGGAGGCTGCGGGCTAAAATCCACGCTCACCTATATTTTTTTCACAAAAGAGTGCATACAGATCTCGGCAGTCAATAACCCCCAGTGCGGGACGACTTTTATTTGTTTCTAGGTTGGTAGGGTTTTTCTGCTTTGATTTGTATGAAAGACCTTTATAGAAAGCAATACACATAGAGGTAGCAATTGATCCACAGGGTACCCACTGGTAAAAAAAATTCAATAAAATTCAAAAAAAAAAATTAAAAAAAATTTTTTAAACATTTACAAAAAACTTTACAAACCACTTGCAAAACGATATTTCTACAAAAAAAATTCCGAAATTTTTTTTTTTAATTTTCCAAAAAAAATTTCCAAAAAATTTTCGAATAAAATTTTACAAAAAAAAAATTAAAAAAAATAGTTTTACAAACAATTTTCGAAAAATTAAAAAAAAATTTTCAATTTCAGGGGGGTTATTACGTATTTCGATTCGAAAGAAATCTTTTTCGAAACACAATTTTTAAAGTCATACAAATTCGAATGATTTCCTTTTCGAATCGAAATACGTAATAACCCCCCAGAGCTTTTTTGAAATTGTTTTACACTTTTAAAACACTATTTCTTTATATTATACTACCAAGCAAACATTTTTATTTATTTTTATTCTCTTTATGCATTTTCTTTTATTTGAAAATGGTATATATCTGTCTTGCTATTAGCCAACCTTTGGTTAGCAATTAACAACAACTGGATATTTTTATTTTACAAATGTATATTTTTAATTATTAACACAATAGTGTTGAAGTTAACAATGTCAAAGCCGTGCCCGCTCTGCGAATTTTATATGAATTTTATTTGAACTATTTTTGAATGAATAAATTAATTATTTAGGCTTAAGTTCTTTTTTTTTTTTTTTCAAATTTTCAAATTCATCTTTATTTACAGTTTTCATTTACATATTTAATATTTTTCGAGATTTTATCACTAGATATTACAACGAATTACATATATACTGAATCACAGACATTGGTATATTTTGCTACTTTATAATAATGCTTAAAGGAAAAATAGGAAAACCTTTATCTGACAACAGAAATAGCCAAATATAGTTAGAAAATATATATGATTATAATTATATTATCTTAAATAATACATTATATACATATCATTTTCAATTTGATGATTTGTAGTTTTATTATGCATTTAAGCCGACTCCATACATTCTCTTATCAGTTGATAAGGAGAATTTTCTATAGCATCGTGATATTTACTGCAGATTCTTTTTATGAATTCAATAATTATTTCATAACCAGTTTCGCTGTGAAGAAGTTGCGTTGAATATCTCCAGTGTTTGTTGTTTATAATCTTTAGGCATTTGTTTTGAATTATTTGAAGTTTTTTTAAGTGTGTTTTTGCCGCTTTATACCAAATTGGACTTGCATATGTTAAAGTCGGTCTAATTACACCTTTAAATATTAAATTTTTGTTTTTTAAGTTGAGTGTTGAACGTTTACCTAGTATTGGCCACAGCGCTCTGATAATTTTTAGAGCTTTTTTACAAATTTCTCCAATATGCTTTGCAAAGTTAAGCTTCTTGTCAAGACATATACCAAGATATTTGACATCATTTTGTATTGTAACGTTCTCATTTTGAAATCTCAGCTGGCGGTTGGGAAGTCGTTTTGGTGAGTTGTTATATGGAAATATTATGGTCTGAGTTTTCAGGGCATTAATTTTAATTTTCCATTTGTAAAGATATTTTCTGCAGGCTTGAAAGCCTTTTTCCATTTTTTTAATTAGTGCACTCGTAAGTTTGCTAGACGTCAGAAGAGCGGTGCCTCTTGTAATTGATTTGGGAGAAGAAAGTGTGTTATTTATAGCCACAGAAAAAGTTCTATCTGTAAGGAAGTCAGCCACAATCATGCATAAATATTTTGGAACGTTAGCTTTGATCAATTTATATATAAGTCCGTTGTGCCAAACGGTATCAAAAGCTTTTTCCACATCTAATATTATCATTCCGGTGGATTTTTTATTTCGTTTATTAGCTTTTATTATATTTATAATACGACTAATTTGGTGTACTGCACTGTGCTGTTTTTTAAAACCAAATTGTTCTTCAGCTACTGCTGGAGTATTTTCTATGGCATTACTAATTCTATTTTGAATTATTTTTTCATAAATTTTTCCTATATTACTAAGTAAACTTATGGGTCTATAGCTATTGGGATTATTTCTTGGTTTGTTAGGCTTAGGAATGGCAATAACTTTAGCTTTTTTGAAATGTTTTGGAAAGTAATTAATTTTTAAACAACTATTAAAAATAATTACTAATAATTGTATTGCAATATTAGGAAGATTTTTTATTAATAAGTTGGGGATATCATCCAAACCGGGTGATTTAGATGCTTTAAGCGTTGCAATTAGGGTATTTATTTCATGCAAAGACACCATTGTTATATTGTCACCATAAATGTTAGTTGACTTGAATGTTTTGATTTTGGAATTCACAGTTTTATCTATGGAGTGTTTGTAGTCCAATGTGAGATTGTTGGTAACTGAAAAAGTATCTGATAGCAGTTGAGCCTTTCCCTCATCAGTTGTAATTTTTGAACCATTTCGATTTAAATATGGAATTTTCCTATTTTTTTTACCTCTTAAACATCGGCTGATTTTCCAAAATGATTTGTCACCTGGCCTTAATTTTGATAGCATTGTTTTCCATTTTTCATTACGATAGATGTTTATTTCTTTATTGATCATATTTGTCAGTAGTTTTACACATTGTTCATAAAACTTTACTTCAAAAGGTATGGAGGCTCGCTGGCTTCTTCTTTTAAAGGTTCTTCTTGTCGTTATAAGATTAACAATGTCGGCCGGTAGATTTATTTTGCCATTGAAGCTCACTCGAGGCGTGCAATTATTTCTTGCTTCTAGTATAATATTGACGAATTTTTCAATTTCTGAGTCAATTGTCTTTTTTGAACTGTAAATGTTAGTATTTATGGCTATTTTATTGTTAATAATGTTTCGGAATGCAGTCCAATCGGTATTTTTGTAGTCACAGTAACTCGTTTCTAAGTTATGCGCTGTTGTAGTTTCAATTGAACATACAATAGGCCTGTGGTCTGATGGAATGTCGTATTCGAGCACTTCTAAATTTATATTTAAAGAAGTGTTGCTTAAAACCAAGTCAATGACTGAGGGATTTCGATTACTTTGAGACGGATAAAATGTCGGACTGTGGGGATAATATATGAAAAAATTATGAGTTTGTTCTAGATTAAATAAAACATTTCCAGCGGTGTTATTATTATTGCAGTGCCAAGCTGAATGTTTAGCATTAAGATCTCCTAATATAATAAAATCTGCACCTGATGAAGTTAATTTTATGATATCATTTGAAAAACTCCTTTTGTATTTTGGTGAATATGCCGTAGTTACTATAAGCTTTCTGTTATTTATTTCAGTTTCAATGGATAAATTTTCTATTCCTAAAGTATTTTCAATAGCTAGCAATTTATGTTTGACAGATCTGCGTACAACTAAAGCTACTCCACCCCCTCTTGAATCTTGTCTATCGTTACGATATATTAAATAATTTTTGAAATAAGTTTTGTGGTTTTCTTTGAGAAGAGTTTCATTTAAAGAGGCAATATAAATATTTTCTCTTTCAATCAAATTTTCGAATTGGAGTAAATGAGAATATGTAGTAATGCCATTAGCATTCCAGTGAAGAATTTTTATGCCATTCTGATTACCGAATTCCATATGCATATTTTACCATTGACATTATTACCTGTATTTGTTGAATTTTCGTTGTGCATTTTTGCAGATCGCTTAAAGCAGTTGTAAAAATATTAAAGAGTTCATCAATATGAAAGAGATCATTGTTTTCTCTCATAACATTAGCATATGATAAAGTATTGTGAAATGTATTATTGTTGTTGTAATTATTTTTAGAGAGATCTCTACTGATATACTGTGGAGAGATTGGTTTGTTATTATATTTATGTGAGTTTTTGTTGGTTGCTTTAGCTCTGGTTTCCAAATACAAGGCTCGTAATGGGCAATTGATATCGTTTGCAGAGTGATCTGTGCGATCTTTACCATGTCGTTTGCAATTGAAACACGAAAATACTGCTGGTATTTTGTCTTGATTCCGTAATGGGCAATCATTGGTGTGGTGTTGATTAGCGCATACCATGCATGCTGGAAGACGATTACAATGTTCTCCTCCGTGGCCATACATTAAACAATTCCAGCATTGTGTTGGATTGTTATTTTTCCTTGGCTTATACTTTTTCCAAGAAACAATTACGTTGCATATTGCAGTTATATTGTTTAATGATTTTGGGTTGAAATTTTTTCTCAAAAATTGTACCTTATATACGGCATTGTTGATAGAACTATACTTTGTATTTATTTCAGTTATTGATGAAGGAGTTAAATTATAATCTTGAATATCCTTCTTAATATCGTCAGTACTAATTTTGGGGAGACCATGTAAGAATACTGTATACAAACGATTTTCCTTTGAATTAAAAGTATGAAACTCAATTTTTTTGTCCAACAGAATTTTTTTGCAGTTTTCATAACATTCAGTAGATTGTGGAAAGATCTTTGTTCCAATGGATGTACGTTTGTAAATAGAATCTTTACCCAAAATTTCTTGTAATTCCTTTAGAGGAATTTTGTCATCAGCAACTAATGGAGGAGGTTTAACTTTTTTCTCCTGATTTATGTTGGATACTGCATCCATTTCAGCATCGTTGAGATCAGCTAGAGCACTAAACCGATTTCTTGAAGTTGAAGGAAGATCAGAAATCATACCTAAAGGCAGTGGCCGAGACCATTTCTGTCTCTTCATGTTTGATTTTTTTAGATTTAGAGTTATTGATTTGGCCCCCGGGGCCATAGCAGTGTTGCTATACCTGCTTGTTTATTGAAATTAGTCACACGTGTGAGTTCAATAAGAAGAAAATATGACAATTACAAAAATATATAAAAAGAAACAAGTATTTATTTATTATTTCTTTGTGCTATTGACTATCCGCTTCTTTTTAAAGAGATGATCACACTCTACGAAGTTAAGTATCAAACTCAGGCTTAAGTTCTTAATTATAACGAGATAAAGAAAAAATTAGATAAGTTTGTTTAAATAGAAAATTAATAAAATTGAAACTACCTTGTAGGTAGATACGAAGAGTGCTGATGACGGACGTAGCTGTCTAGGAAATGCATTCCACTCTGCTGGAAATGAGTTACTATTTTATTATATGTGTTGATATAAGAAGAAAGAAAAATAAAATTAGTGCTCAGTAATTAATAAAATAATTTGTTTGATTATTATGCTCATCATCCCTTTAAGATCAGGTGCTTATAGGTCTACGATACAACATAGAAAATTAGTACAGTTCAAATTAACGTGTTTGAACTGACTCATGCTAAAATATTCTACAACGTAACAAAATTCCATTCTGGATAGCAAAATGTGGATCCTTGCTTCATCAGTTTCGAAGTTGTTTAAATTAAAATAATATACTCTCAAAATCTTTTAACAACAGCCTGCTTAGAAAGCCATCTGGTTTGTCAGTACCTTAACAACTGCACCAACGTATTGCTGAAATCTGTTAAATTCCCCTTTTCGGCTTGAACTATTGTAGAAATATTAACTTATTTATTTAATAAATGTTTCTTTAGAAGGACATTAATTTTCTACTGAAGACCATAAATTTAAAATACGACATAAATGTACTGCCATTTACAAACAATTTGAAACTATTTTTCCACATTACCTGTATACCATTAATTTGACGAATCAATACGTTACGTCCGCTGTAACAAAATTATTTACTTTCTTTCCACTTTCCTTCGTTATATTTGCAGTTTTGTTTATAATCAACAATATCTCTACATATAATAAAATAGTAACTCATTTCTGTCTGTCTGTCTGGTTTTCTTTTGTGTTCGCATCAAGTAAGAACTACTGGATGGATTTTAACAAAATTTTGTGCGGAGGTACCTTAGCATTCTGATTCCAATATAGGAGACTTTTTTTTCCTCAAAAATATCTTATTTCTAAGAGAAAGTGGAGAAAAAGCAGTGAAAAACGCAATTTCCGGTTTAAAGGTACTTAAATTTTCGGTTTAAAACTGGGATATTTTTAACACGGTTGCACACCTTTTATAATTTTTATTTGATTTGAATTTTTAATTGTGGAATTACATTGTTATTTAAATATTTTAAACACCTGTTACAGAGCTTTACAATAGTTTTTAGAATTTTTAATAAAATTTTGGAATTTTATCTAGGGTACCTTTATATAAAGTAAATACATAAACCATAACTGAAACACTATAAAAGTTTAAGTTAAAGCGTAAAATCGAGCAAAATATAGCAGGACGCCCACGACGTGGCGGGAACAGCTAGTCAGCTATAAAATTAATAATGCGTAATTTGCCTTTTGTATGCGTATCGATAACTTGTTTTATTCAGTTTGGGATGTATGACATTGGAAACGTTTAAACTGTTCCGTTTAGAAACGCATGACTTTGTTCATTTGCATTGCAAATCACGTTTTGGAACTCTTCGGATCCTTACGTTTTCATCAAAATTTTTACCAACGACTGATCAATTTTTTGAGTAGTTGTTACTCTCATCAATGAGCTGCAAAACTATCGATAGTCGGCCCATTCGATAGTTTCGATAGTTTACTTAAGAGCTATCGATACTATCGAAGTTTTTTTAGTGGTAATTAAAATCAACAAAAAACATAAAAGAAAAATCATAAACGTAAAGGCTTATTGACAAATTGAGGGCAAAGTAAGCTTGCCCTCGTATTTAAATGAATATTTCATACCATCGATGAAAATAACTTCGATAATTGTACTTTAAAGCTTTCCTTCAACGAAACATCTATTCAAGCCAAAATTCCAATATGAAGATTTATGTTTTGCAAATAATATGGCAAACTGAAATAAAAAACCGTTCACAATTCATGTGAAATTTTTACAATTGCATACATTTTCAATATCAAGTGCACAAGATTGTGATTTAAATAAAAGCCGATCTATTATTTAAAAAATTTAATATCTATGTATATTTTGCTATTTACTTGATTGAAATTGTAGCTTCACCTGTAGCTTGTAAAGGGAATGAATGAATGAATGAATGTAGCTTGTAAGCGGCATTCAGTACTTCGCGGAGCCGCCGGATTTAGGTAGCTAAATTTTACTAATAATTATTACCAAAGTATATCACCTAAATAATGTCGCACTCTTTATTTGAAATGATTTAAAGTATGATTTACTTTATTTGTATTTGTACATTACAATCTGAGTCGACTAAGTTGCTACAAATGTGACGTTGACTACACTTCGTCTTGTCTACACTACTATTAATCGATAGTCAGCCTAAAGAAAACTATCGATAGTACTATCGATTGTTTTGCAGCTCTAATGATAATTGAAAAATAGTTATATTTTCTGGGCCGAGTACAGTCAGTCTTTTGACGATTAATTTAGAAAGGTAATAAAAATAACGCAAGTGGTACTGCCGTATTTTTAAGATGAAAAAGTCCTGAAAAAAAGAATAACTTAATTTGGATAAAAATATTTTTCAGCTACTATTAGTAGCCAGAGAGAATAAAAAAATTTAAGCCAAACTTTAACAATTCATTTATAAAACAAAGTTTAAGCGTAGTACGCAGCTCTACCGAATTTCAGGTTTGATTTTTTGCCTTTATTTCTACAAAATTAAAATTCATCATGTGGTCATTTGTAGAAATAAAAATCATGTAGTCGTGTTTTAAAAATTTTATTGTATGTCGTACACAATATTATTATATCAACACAGAAATGATGAAAATAATTTGAAAATGTAAAAAACATGAAATGTTATAAATTCCGTTACCAAACAATTGCCTGAACATTAATTTTTGTTTCACTTGAAGGAAAAAAGTCTGCACTTTTTGGTTTAACATCCCTGTAATAGTCAAAAATTCCGTTTAGTTTTCTTTTTAGCTGCGTACTGCCAAATGGAAAGTTGCCTGAAAATTTTCAAACCTGAGATTCAGGCTGTTGTTTTTACACATACTTCTTATGAGAAATTGAAATTCAGTCGAGCTGCGTACCGTACTTTATGACAATTTTTGTATAAAAATTACTTCAAGTATATTTTTTTATGAATATGAACATTGATATTTGAATTTGATCCCATCAAAATTTTAAGTCATTCTTTTTTTATTAAAATCTTAAATACAGAAAATTATATAATTCACTAACAATAGTATTAATCACTAAAAAGGCAAAATATGTTTTTTAATCAAGAGCTCCCACGCAAACCCCTAAGGGTCTTTGAGCACATACACAATCACAAAACATGTAACAATTTTAAATCAGTAGCATACCAGCTTTTAACAAGGTAGGTTTGTGTCACATTGCTAAATATTTAGCAAACCAATGCATTTTCATTTTAACCAATGTTTTTGGTTGGGGGCCTTTGTTTTTAATTGATTTTTTCCAAGTTCCTGTTCGAGTTTTATAAATTTTTTTGCCGATCAATAAGAGTACAAGAACAGGAAAAAGCCAGAAGACCATACTTTTTCTTTTTTTGTGTTTCTCAATACAATTTTACAATGTTTAAGCTTTAATTAAAATAAATGCGATTATAGAATTTATATCTTTTTTGTAACACAATAAAAAACTACTTAATTTGTGACTTCAACGCGCTCTCTTTCTTTAAAAATTTTCAAATAGAAGTTTTTGTAGAAAGCAGTTCATTTGCAAAATTTTCAAAACTTTTTTATTACAAGCTTTTAGAAATCATAAACAGCTTTTAGAAGCAAAAACAGAAAAAAAACCGGAATAACACTTCATCGTACTTTAACGTTATTTCAATTTGCATGCAATAAAAAATTACTTTAACAAAATATTTGCAAAAACTTGTAATAACGCTTTATTGCTATTTTAAAGAATGAATAAAAACTAAGTTTATTTTAATAAGTAAAGTACATACATAAGTATGTGAGTTTTTCGCCCTCTGGTGCCGTCAATAGGCGCTAAACCTTGAAAATTCTTTCACATTGGTTTGAATTATGGTGTTAACTATCGATCAGTATAACTTTCGTTACAATACAAGCTGTAGTCATTTTTTGTATTTTTTTTATGGAAATGCCGCTGGCTACAATCGTCGCCGTGTAGTGAGCTACTCAATTATATTAAAGACAACATCTACATCGTAAACTCTGACATTGCACAGTGGGGCAGAATCAAACTATTTTCGAAATAACTCAGTCATTTGTAAAGTGATAGGCCGACTGATCCAAAATTTAACATGACCATAGCAAAGGAGTATCTGAGCTTAAGTTTAAGGCGCTTTATAGCCTCAAAGTTCTTCATATTTTGTTTGATTTGGATATAAAATAGGTCAAATTGAAGGAACTCCATCTTCTAGGAAGATTAATTTTACACGAAACTTGATTTAAACGTTCGCATATATAATTAGCTTTTTAGGATAAAATATACAAAAAAAAACAATAATTTTGGAATTTTTATTTGGTAACTCAGAAAAGATATTTTAGAAATATTTCCACAATATTTAAAATTTTGCTCGCTAAGTACGAGAAATTAAAGAAAAATTTCTTAAAAATTGTACTCAGTATCTTGAAAAAAAAAACTGGGCCAGGGTTATAACTCGACCATTTTAAAACATAATTTACAGCTTAAAGTGTAATTTTGTAAGTATTAACTAGACCAAGTAAAATTTTTAATCATTGAAGAAATAATATCAGGCTCTAAAAGAATTTGCAAAAGCGAGGTACCAAACTTTGAGACCACATAGCGCTAACTTAAGTTCAAATAATTCTCTGCTATGCACATGTCAAATTTTGGATTAATAGGCCTAGCCCTTTAGAAGTGGCCAAAATATTTTGATTCTCCCACTGTGCATTGTTGTAGAAATACATATTTTTCTTTTATAAAAACTAAATAACGTTTACAAAAAATACTTTTATCATGTAAAAACAAATAACTTTATATGCTGAAAACTTTTTGAGTAAAACAAATAAAAATATAAATTAGCTTAAGTTGGCTACAGCCACAACGGTGATCGTGTAGTCTATAATGGCGTCAAAATAATCGACGTCATATAAACACGTGTAGGTGGTCGCCCGCAGTCGTCAATGTGTTTAATGCATAAATCAATTTTATATTTTTTCAACGAATGGAAAATTTTAAATCTTGTCATGTATATGCCGATAGTGGTAAAAGCCTTATTATTCACTTTCTACGTAAAGAATAAAGAAAAGTAAAATGTAACAAGCTGTCATTAGCAGTTTTTCTTTGCTTACGTAAAATCATCCATGCGCTAACAAGGTCTTATTGTTTTTGGAAAATTTGCCATGTCGTATTACATATCCTTAACATCGCTGTCAATTTTGATTTGAATACTAAGAAGAAATAATTTTAAAAATATTACTTTAACATGCCATATGAGCTGTATACACGGAATATTTTTGCACTAACTGATTGTAGTTTATTTAAAAAGTAATCCATACATACATACATACATACATACATACATACATACATACATACATACATACATACATACATACATACATACATACATACATACATACATACATATATACATACATACATACATACATACATACATACATACATACATACATACATACATACATACATACATACATACATACATACATACATACATACATACATACATACATACATACATACATACATACATCTATACATACATACATACATACATCCATACTTACATCCATACATACATAATAGTAATGGTTATGTGATATGGCTCAGTGATATATATTGCAGTTGCTATTATTAGCAATATCTATTCTCATAGTGACCACGAGGCTAAAATTTTATCTCGCGGTTCCTTCTAAGCCTAACAGCGGTTCTCGCTAAGAGGTACAGTAGTGTTCCATAAAATAGCGCCACCTTTTACTACATATTCCGAAAAAGAAAAAAACATACTAAATCTTCATAATAATTTTTTTTTTAACCGACTTCAAAAAAGAAGGAGGTTATCTATTCGTCTGAATGTTGCTTTTTTTTATGTATGTAACCGCAGAACTCAGCCATTTCTGAACCGATTTTAAAATTTTTTGCTTTATTTGAAAGGTTATGCTTCAAGGTTGGTCCCATTTTAAAAACAGTTCATTATATTAAAAATTAAAGGGTGTCCCCATACAACATTCATGTTTTTTACGTGTATTAAGAACCAAATTAAAATTTTAAAAAATTGCGTGCCGCTATAGCTCCCAACAGCAGAAATTAATAAAAAAAATAAATTTAAAATTTAAAGGGTGTCCCCATAGGTGACATAATATGACCTATTTGGGTCTATCTTTTGAACCGTTATAGACTTAACCTTGAAAATTTGACAGAATGTCGACTACTATGACCGTTATAATAAAATGTATAAATACTCAAAATTTTAAATTAAAGGGTGCTCCAATAGTTCATTTAATTTGATGTATATGGCCATACTTTTGAATAGTTGTACACAGACCGCTGAAATTTACAAAGAACCTGTAGTGCTAAGTCAGCTATAACAAAAAGTATAAAATTTTGAATTTGGAACTTAAAGGGTGTCCCAATAGTTAATGTAATTCTATGTATGTGGCCAAACTTTTGAACTGTTAGAGACAGACAGCTGAAATTTACAAGGAACCTGTATTGCAAAGTCCACTATAGCAAGTATACAATTTGAAGTTAGAAATTAAAGGGTGTCCCCATAAATTACGTAATTTGATCTATATGACCCTATCTTTTGAACCGTTAAACACAAACACTTGAAAATTAGGCAGAATGTCCACTACTTTCTCTGGTATGATAACAAATATAAATATTTGGAATTATAATGTAAAGGGTGTCCCAATAGTTCATGTAATTTGATATATATGGTTAAACTTTTTAACCGTTATAGACAGATAGTTGAAATTTACAAAGAATCTTTGTGACCAAGTCCTCTATAACAACTGGTCTTTAATTTAACATTGTAAATTAAAGGGTGTCCGAATAGGTGATATTATTTGATCTGTGTGCCCCTATCTTTGAAACCGTTATAGACAGAGGCTTGAATGGTGTCCCCATACAAGACGGATGCTGGTGAAAATAACTTTTAAACAGTAATAGGGAGAGGCTTGACATTCAATAGTCTTTATTTTTTCCCTCTAATTTTGGCGCATCTTTTATTTGGTTTAAATCTAATTCTTACAGATTACTTCTTACATTTTTAGTTTAGAATTGGTGCCCTTCTATCTGTTTTGAAGTCGGTTTTTTTGCAAAAATTATTATATAGATAAGCTATTTAAAAAAGAAATTAATGTTAAAGTTTAAAATTGCTCCGCTACAAAACTTAAAAATCAGACTTAAGCACTTTTTCCTTATTGCCACAGATTTGTATTTGCCTGATTATTTAACAAATGTTTAAATAAGTAAAGCAAAGTATACTAATTCAACTTAAAAAGTGCAAACACATGTGTTTCTTCCGAAGATGTCATACAAACGTGCAATATATTTTAAATGGTCATGCACTAGACAAAGTGAATGTAATTTCTGATCTTGGTATTTTACTGGATGCTAAATTAAATTTTATAGAGCATATTTCGTCAACCACTAACAAATCACGAGCTGTTCTAGGATTTATAAAACGCTGGGCGAAGGAGTTTAGTGATCCGTATATCACAAAACATCTTTACACCTCTCTAGTCAGGCCTATTCTGGAATATGGCTCAAGAATATGGGATCCAATGTATAAAGTGCATTGTGATAGCATTGAATCGGTACAAAAACAGTTCTTGTTATTTTGTCTTCGAGGGTTACAATGGGATCCCTTAACTCTACCATCTTACTCTAGTAGACTAGCTCTTATAAAGCTGCCAAGCCTAAAAAGCCGCAGAATAATGTTAAATATCACCCTTGTGTTAAATTTAATAAGAGGAAATGTGTGTTCGGTTTTTTGATAAGTAATATTTCTTTCAATGTTCCATGTCGTCCAACTCGCTATTTTTATCCACTGGCTGTTAAAGTATTCAGAGAAAATTACGCTAACTCTGACCCGTTTTTAAGAATTTGTACTGAATCTAATAAATTTTATAAATATATTGATTTTTCTTTAAATGTTAATGTTATTAAATGTTATCTTATTTCGTATTTAAATAAGGAACTTTATGTATTTATGTACTTTATGTTACAGTTTTTAATGTCTGAAAGGATCTTGAATCCATAGACTCAAATAAATAAATAAATAAAAACTTAAGCTCAGACAAAAATTACACTCACCTAGTGAGCAAATGAACTAAAAAAACGACCTAGCTCTGTAAAGTAATCTGCACTAAATAAATCGCTCACTTTAATGAACTAACAAGCACAACTCTACTAATCATCAATTTATAAAAAATAAAAATTGTACGAAATTGCTGCAATATCAATCGAATATAAGTTTATTTAAACATAAAATGTAATCGAGTTTGAAATTACCTATGCCTACCTAATAATTTTAACAATTTAATGTAATGCATTGTAACGGAATAAATTATAAGTAATGCATTTTATTTCAAATTATTTGAAGCAATCACATAAATAAGTCATTATGCGGAACTACTGCTTATAGTAACGTCTAATTTTTTGCTGGAATTTTTAATAAGCAATATGGACAGCAAAGTATTTTAGATTTAAAATTGACATACATACATATAACTATCAGCTATGTCGCTACTATGAAACAAATTAAGCGGTTTTTGTTAAAAAAAAACATACTCAACATTGCATCTATTATTTTCATAAATTGTTTATTGTATCTTCAATATTTTTGAACTAACAATAATTAATTACTCATATCTTAAGTCTAAAATAAAAATATACTTTTTAAGTCCAGCCAGTGCTAGACAAAAATAATGTTTGTTTCAAGGATTTTGCAATTTGCGGGTCATCCCTCTAATGTACGGCCAAGAAAAGCAGTATCTCTTCTTTTTAGTCGAATGTAACCAGGTTAATTCAGCATGTTACGCGCTAAAGGGTTTGGATGAGATTCAAGCCTCTTTAGATATGTGACTGCATGTTTCGCTATTTCTGCTTTAACTGATGGCATGTTTAGGTCTTTGTGGATGTTCGAATTTTTTATATACCAGCGATCAGATGTAATCATACGTATGAGGTGATTTTTTTGAGGTTAGGATTTTCATGCATTAGTATTTGACAGATCACGTGAGATTTCAGACATGGTGCCAAAGAGAAAGATGCTCAGTATGCTTTGACATTTCATCATGAATAGACTTACTAACGAGCAACGCTTGCAAATCATTGAATTTTATTACCAAAATCAGTGTTCGGTTCGAAATGTTCAAATGTGACAAATTTTGTTCAGCGATGAGGCTCATTTCTGGTTGAATGGCTACGTAAATAAGCAAAATTGCCGCATTTGGAGTGAAGAGCAACCAGAAGCCGTTCAAGAACTGCCCATGCATCCCGAAAAATGCACTGTTTGGTGTGGTTTGTACGCTGGTGGAATCATTGGACCGTATTTTTTCAAAGATGCTGTTGGACGCAACGTTACGGTGAATGGCGATCGCTGTCGTTCGATGCTAACAAACTTTTTGTTGCCAAAAATGGAACAACTGAACTTGGTTGACATGTGGTTTCAACAAGATGGCGCTACATGCCACACAGCTCGCGATTCTATGGCCATTTTGAGGGAAAACTTCGGAGAACAATTCATCTCAAGAAATGGACCGGTAAGTTGGCCACCAAGATCATGCGATTTGACGCCTTTAGACTATTTTTTGTGGGGCTACGTCAAGTCTAAAGTCTACAGAAATAAGCCAGCAACTATTCCAGCTTTGGAAGACAACATTTCCGAAGAAATTCGGGCTATTCCGGCCGAAATGCTCGAAAAAGTTGCCCAAAATTGGACCTTCCGAATGGACCACCTAAGACGCAGCCGCGGTCAACATTTAAATGAAATTATCTTCAAAAAGTAAATGTCATGGACCAGTCTAACGTTTCAAATAAAGAACCGATGAGATTTTGCAAATTTTATGCGTTTTTTTTAAAAAAAAGTTCTCAAGCTCTTAAAAAATCACTCGTTAGTATCTTATTTTGGCGCCTTTGAATTTTTTCTACATTGCTAGCTGAGGCAGTGCCCCATAACTGAATCCCATAACACCAAATTGGTTTGAGGATCGACTTGTACAGTAGAAGTTTACAATCTAAGCTCAGGGTGGAGTTTCTGCCAATAAGTCAATTTAGTGTTACTGCTTTTAGTTTCATTTGTGTTAACTTGAAATCAATGTGGCTTTTCCAAGTAAGGCGACGGTCAAGATGTATACCCAGACATTTAACGTCTGAAAGCTGTGGTATCATTTGGTTATTTATGCGAACAGGAGAGCATGAGTCCCTACGCAGTGTGAAAGTTATGTGAGTACATTTTTGCTCATTCACTTTTATTCTCCATTTTTCTAGCCATTTTTCCAAATTGAGTATGTGGTCTTGTAAAAGTTGTGATGCTTCTTGGGCACTTTCATGAATACATAAAAAAGCTGTGTCATCTGCAAAAGTTGATGTGTGCACTAGGGTGCTAATTGGCATATCTGATGTGTACAGTAAATATAAAATTGGTCCCAAAATACTTCCTTGGGGAACTCCGGCTTCACCTTCTTTTAGTAAAAACTTGCGATTCGTTAAATAATCTTTTAAGAGCTTATACAAGTTTTCGGGCAAGTTCAGCTTTAGCTTAAATATTAGGCCTTCCTGCAAACCTTATCAAATGCTTGAGAAACGTCGATAAAAGGCGCAGAACAGTATTTTTTTTCTTCGAAGGTCGTTTTAATTACATTTACTAATCTGTGTGTTTGTTGGATCGTACTATGTTGTTTTCTGAAGCCGAATTGATGGTTCGGAATACATCCTTTCGCGCTAAGAATTGGATTCAACTCAGTTATTAATATTCTCTCAAACATTTTTGACATGTTTGATAAAAGGCTTATAGGTCTGTATGATTCTACTTTTGTGTGGTCCTTTCCTGGTTTAGGAATCATAGTAATCAAATAAACTTTCCACTCTGTGGGAAAGTACTCAAGACGTAAGATGGCATTAAAAACAAACAGAATAATTCTGCGACCTATAAGGGGCAACTCAACTAACATCTTGTTACTTGTTTTATCAACCCCAGGGGCTTTTTTGGTGTTTAAATCCTCTATTGCCCTTTCAATATCGCTAAATTCCAATCTTAGGTGTACTTCGGCACTAGTCTCTACTGGTGGCAACTCAACTATATCAGTACACATATTTGGAGTGAAAACCTTTTTCAAATGATCAACAAATAAATTACCTTTTTCGGTATCATTTCTTGCCCAGACTCCACAAGAAGTTCGCAAGGGAGGCTTACGTACGACTGTCCTTTTAAGGTTTCTACATACACGCCATAATGAATAATCTGATTGTGCAGTTCCGTAGAGGTCTTCCAAGTAATTTTTCAGAGATGCTACTCTTCGAGATTCTAGCAGCTGTCTTAGCCGTTTCGTGCAATCTTTAAGTCTAGATTTGAGTTGAGGAGATCTGTGTGCTTGCCACTCTCTTCTAATTTTCCTTTTTTCAGCCAAGAGCCGCTCGACATCTACAAAATAAATTTGATTGTATCTAGCTGATTGTCGGGTTACTGTTGCATGTTGGGCAGCTGATTTGATGATTTGATCAAAATTAATAAGACTTTGTTCCACGTCTTCTGGTTTTCTCAGGGGTATATTTTCCGAACAGTGAGTACTGAGATACTTTCTATATTTCAACCAATTAATGCTTGTGCTAGTTGTTGGTGCACAATATTTTGCTGGTTCCATATATAGACTATTGTGGGTGAATGATCTGATGATAATTCGAGTGACGCTTCAACCTTAATCATTTCTCTCGAAATACCTTTAGTCACGCCAAAATCAATAACATCAGGTATTTTTTGTCGATCAGTAGGCCAATAGGTGGGTTGTCAAATAGAACACGACCTTTTGGAGTAATTAGTCTTGATCCCCAAAACGTATGTTTAGCGTTGTAGTCGCCTGATGCTATGAAACAGGGACCTAGTGATTTGTAGAAGTCGCTATATTGACTCTCTGATATTTGAAATCTAGGAGGTGAATAAATCGAAGAAATAACAAAGTTTTGATGATATTCTTCCATACAGATGTTTGTTGCTTGAAGATAGTCCTCACAAAAATCACACAGTAAATGATGTTTAATTCGAGACTTTATTAGAATAGCTGAACCACCACATGCTCTGCCACGGGGGTCTTTAGTGTCATATAATATATAGCCATTGATTTTAAAAAAGCTATTTGTTGTTAAATGAGTCTCTGAAACCATCATGACATCAATTTGTTGGTTCTTCGAGAAGTACTCGAGTTCATTTTTGTGTTGGCGTAAGCCGTTTGCGTTCCAGAAACATATTTTTAAACAGTTCATGGTTTGTTTAGTACCGCCTGCAACATCATAGATTGCATGCGAACCACTTCTTGCATCATGTTGCTCATAGAGCTCATAAAACTGTTTAACGAATGCACTAATGTCTCGATACTTGCTTCGAGACGATTGTAGTTACCAGATAGTGTTTGTTTTTTAGCTTCTGGATGCATATTTGGGGTAGAATTGGTTGTAGGTGTCGCTTTGTGTGCTGAAACATGATTTGATTTTAACATATCCGCGTATGAAACATGTTTGGTTGTGGGTTGAGCTAACTGAGGGTAATGAGCATTTGCTTGGTATTGTGGCTGCCTAGCAGGAGTATTTAATTTCTGAGTTGACTTCCTTACAATAGAAAAAACTGGACAGCTTCTAATATCCCCAGGTTCCAGTTCAACGCGAAATAGAGGTTGAGGGACACGCTCTCGATTTCTGAGATTGTCAACGCTTTTCACCTTAAATCCTGCTTTTTGGAGGCCAGCTTTTATTTCCACTGGATTAACATATGAGTCTACACCTTTGAAGACTACCTGTAGGCATTTGCTACTCTTCAGCTGATAGGTATAAAAGTTCTTATTGCAGCTTTCAAACTCCTTTACTGCTTTGCGATAATTACTTTCGTCTATAAATTGAATTTTAGTTTCATCAATGTTACCTCGTTTGATAGGAATTACATAGAATGAGTTTTCCCCGATAGCTGAGATTAACTTAGTTATTAACTCATTTTAATTTTTCTCTCTTAAAAAATTGGTGGTGGTTTAAACGACTTGGGTGCCGTTTTTGTTTCACTTGCTTCGTTATCTAAAATAGCAAAACGATTATGGGAATTTATTCCGTTAGAGTCCTTGTCTTTTTGTACTTTAGCCATTGGTGCAATCTGCGAAGATTTAGGGCTTCGCCCTCTTTTCAATACAGTTATGTATCTGTCCATTCCAACTTGCGTCTTGGGGTTTTCTTTGGCAACGCTGTGTTCAGAAGGCGATTTGTTTGTAGTTATTTTATTGTCATCGCTTAGTAAAAGCGACGAACAAGATTGGGCACGTATAACTGGCGTATCATTTCACACAAATTATTTTCAGTTTTTTTGTTTTTATTTAATACAATATTGTCCACATTTTTATTGCTTAAATTAAAGAGGCTCAATGGCCTTTATTGTTTTCGTTTTATTTTAAAAGTAGCAATTCAATATGCCGTTGTAAAAAATAAAGAAAAGGAAAAAAAAATATTTTACAAACAACTTTGTTGTTGTATTAGAACAGGTTTGTTTGTTTGTTTTTGTTTTAAATTATTCACACAATGTATGTTTTGTTTTTTGTTAATGCGAGCTTAAAAAATCGCGTCCGCACTTGTCAACGCCAAAAACAGATCTGATAATAAATTTTAAGGCTTTTATTTTTTTTTTAAATAAATTTTAAGGCTTTTATTTTTGTGAGATCGATAAGAAACTTAAAATGATATATATGTAGATAAAAACAAAAGAAATTCAAGATTTTAGGTGTGAAAAAAATAGAGCCATCCACTTCAATTATCTAAAAAACCCAAAATTCCAAGAAATGAATAAAATAATATAACTTAATTATTTTTAAATTACTACTACAGTGGAATATAATTTATTTTTGATAACGGCTAAGTACCGTTTTGACATAGGGTCAACAAGTTTTTGGCATGTCTCAATCGGAATATTACTCCATGCTCCTTTTACTAATGCCCACAAGTGATATTTATTAGTTGCATGTTTTCCCTTAAGAGCTAATTGAACTATTCGCTACAGGTTCTCAATTGGTGTAACTGGACTGGCAACTGAGCAGGTCAACTTCAAACATCAACCCTATTTTTTTTTCAAACCATAATTTTGCCCACTTCGATGTGTGTTTCGGGTCATTGTCGTGCTGAAACACATTGAAGCGGCATTTTCTATTCTGCGTAAGGCATCACATAACTGTTAAGCAGATTTGTGTAAAAAATAGCATCCATTCTTTCTATTTTTCATTTTATATCAATTTGTGTATTCTCAATCTGTTCAGATTCCCTCTCTTCATTGGGTATTGTGTTTCAAATATGTATAGGAAATGAACTTAGTCCAGATATAAAATTAATTTGCTATAAATTGAAGTGAATTGGCTGACTTCTCTGCCAGTAATGCTCACCCGCTACAGATTACTCAAAACCTTTTCGGCAGAGACCTAGACCGACCCACTTTTAGAGTTTGACTATATCCAGAATATCAGAACAAATTATTTCACTTATCAAATTACATTTTGACTATTTAAATTCTCCTTTAATTTTAATTTAATTTAATAGTATTCTAATAAACCAAATTATAAGTTCACAAAAAATCATTACGGGGTAAGCTAGTTGGTATGGTCACTTCACTAAGTGCAAAGTAACTCATCAGAAAACCTTTAGCCACATTTTTCATTTTTACATACAAAATGAGAAAAAAAACCATGAGGAGGCGAGGTTTAAGAAGCTCCTATAGCTAAAATTTATGCTCGATATACATGTAAGTGGTATCAGAGGAAAGCCCTTGACTTTTAAATTAAATGTTATAATGATTTGTATATCGCGCTCCATTTTTTAAGTTATACTTACCCTAAAAACTGAAAAAATCCCGTTAAGGTGGTTTTTTGACAAATAAAATAACGAATTTTAATTGCCACAACATCTAAACGGATAGAGATAGTCTTACAAAATTTTAAAAATATATAGACAAAAGAGTTTTTAATCAATTGGTAAAAGAAAAGTTAAATTTTTTTTATTCAAAAGTATAAATTCCCGGAACGGGGAAAAATGGCCCAAAAATATGTTTTTTTTTTTTTAAATTGGCTACGCTTCCTTTATTAATTAAAAAAACCTTTCATACTTTTTTTAATCAGTGCTTTGCACTCCGAGAAATTTAACGATAATTTTTTTTTTTTCAAAATTAGCTATGTTTGGATAGGGCTGGAGGTAGAACCGATATAACTTTTGAACTAATTTTTGTGATAGGTTGTCTTCAAAATGGTTTAAAAAAATTTTACTAGTACCGAAGTAAGTTTAAATTTAAAGTTAAGCAAAAAAAGAATAACACCTTTTTGGAAAAAAAAAACGGTATTTTTTACATTTTCTATCAGAACAAAACTTGAAACTATTTTATTCTTAAGTTTATGAAGAAGAATGTCTGAAAATAATAATCCGTTTATTAATAAGTAAACCACTCCAAAATTACTAAGTTAGGGTGGGACAAAATTAAAAAAAAAAATTATAAGCCAACTTTCTCCCAAACTAAAAGAGATAACCTACACATGTAAGCATTTCAGATTTTTCAAGGATTACATAGATTTTTTATGGATTTTTCAAGGTCTACTTAAGTTTAAAAAATCTTAACATTTGAGTTAAAACTAAACTTTTTATGACATATCCAAAAAATTATATACCCGAGGTACCAATTTTGGAGTCTTACCCAGAAGCCCCCCTTTACCCTAGGGGGCCGACCCACGATGGGTTGAAATTCCCAATAATGGCTCTTAATTGAAAATTTATATTTTAAAAAAGTTATCTATTTCAGGTTATAGTAAACAAAATTGTTCATCACTTTCTTTTTCATTTTTCTATGTTATCTACTTTTCGAGTTGTGCATTGTCAAAGTTGAAGTTTTTTTAAGTTTTTGAAAACAGTGGTAAAAACTGAAAAAAATTTTTTTTATTAAATTTTGGCATTTTCCTATCATAAAAGTAACATTTTTTCAATGGAACCTTCAACTTCAGGTATTTGGAAACTCAAATATGTATCTCAATTAAATATATTTGTTGTAGAAATATTTTTAATATGTTTTTTGAAAATTGGTGTAAAAAACAATTATTTTTTACTTTCAAGTAGAAATTCAAAATTTTTTTTTTTAATGATTTTTTTTAAGTAGTAATGACCCACTTAATAATACGAAACGAAAAAATAAGTGCTATCTCTAACGCCTGCATTAAGAGCCGTTTTTAGCAATTTCAACCCAATGTGCGACCGTTCGCAGCTCCACTCAGAAACACCTAATGAGATACCGAATTATGTCCAACATAAATCGTTTTCAAACCACTGTGCGATAATAAGAAATATCCTTAACAGCAATGGGTTTTCCTTGCAGCCAATGAAATATAAACAAAAAACAGACAATAGACTTCTGTACAAAATAATTTTTTTGCTCTTCTCGAAGTCTTATTGAACAAATTCCATTCCTTATTTGATTGATTCGCAGTATACATGGGTATAAACAGCATTTGATAGAGAGTGACAGTTAGTGTTGACGGTATGAATGAAATAATGAAGCATTTGCCAACATGTGTCACCAACAGCAGCAGTTGTTGCACGTCAATCAGCAACATTATTTTTATTATTATTATTATTATTTGTCATAAACTTGACCTCGCTTATTTGTGGTCATGAAAACAGCTTATGGCATTATTATGACTTTTATTTTTCAAATTTCTCCTTTCTATAAGTGTTAAAGCATCATGTATCATATTAAAATAAAAAAATAATGCAAAAATAATCAGAACGCAATAATGTTTGTGATTTTTATTGCTTTATCTGTATTGAAACAAAAAGTTATTTTACGTAAAAATTAAATTTTAAGGCACCAGATGAATGGTTCTAGCATGCATTTGTGTTATATTTTGCAGATACAAAAAAAGACTTAAATTTTTATATAAAATTTTATTTTTTATTTTAAGTGGAAAATTTCATATATTATTCAATTTATTTTTTGATGATTGGCGTATGCTGTTATCTATACAAATATTTATATGGCGAAAACTTATTAGTACAATTTTCCACATGAATGAGAATAATTTGGTTCGGTAAAGACAAAAACGAAATCAATTTTCCGGCGCATTTCATTGCACAAAATTTCTTTCTGTATAGTCATGAATAACTATCTTACAAATATATATTTTTTGTTTATAACCAAAGCGTGTAAAGACCTTACAAAAATTAGTCCTACAAAGGAGCTGGGCAACCTTTGGTGTATAGATTTTAAATTATTTGATGTGATGCTTTGTTATCTATTTAATTTCTGTGTTGCAAAGAAGAGTTAAAACTTAAACTTTTTAACGCAAAATTAGTAATTAAGCTGCATAAATTAGGACTTAGAAAGTTATCTTAGTGTCCTTAGGCGTATAGCTTAAGCAAAAGGACTGCAGCTACTCACTCATTTCTTATAATAACACAGCACAACAAAAAAAAAAAATTTCATGTGCTCTTAAAACCACTATATAATTTTGATGTATCATGACTACCTTTGTACAAAAATGGTAAAATTTTTAAATTCTATGGATAGATTTTTTTTAAAAATTTTTTTTTTAAAATTGCAATTTTTTTGAGACGTTTCTTCAAATAATTAATGATAACTCAAAAACTACTAGTCCGATATTATTAAAATAAATTCAGAAAAATTAAGATTTGCATAGCCTTTAATACGTCTATATATCGCGTTTCAATCGGATCAATAGTATCGGAGTTATAATAAAAAACTTAAGAAAAAAATATATTTTTTACGTAAAAATGGCAAAAATTTTCGTTTTAAAAAAATCATAAAAAATCGAAAACGGCAAAAAACTTCCAGATTCATTTTTTTTATCACATAGCGACATATAATATCAACAAAATGAGATATCGACCATAAAAATCGATTGATTTTTTTCGAATTTATTCACATTTTAGTGAATTCGCTCATTTTCACAAAATTTTAGTTTTTTGCTTGATATACGCATTATAGCGGGTTTTCAAATGTGTGAAAAACATAAATTTTCCAATTTCAAGGGGTGCATGTCGGATTAATGTTAGATTTGATGAGAAACTTCCACCCACAAAATTTTAGTCGAATTCAACAACGTTAACACGTAGCGCATAGGCCCCAAATCTGAAAAAAAGCGTTTAAATCGAAAATAATTGACAAATTTTCAGTTTTTGCAAAATTAACGCTATTTATTTCCCCTTTTGCAAAAAAGTGGATCCTGGTCCTTAGGGCAAACACAATGAGATTTACAATAAGCTACATATCTTTTAAATCGGTTAAACAGTTTTCAAGTTACTTGCCGAAGGCAATTGACAAAAAAATGTAACTAAGTCAAATCGATGGAATAGATCGAAAATGCATTTCATTGTTTTATTCATGTATTTTCTTTTATTTTATATTTTATTATTTAAATTTATTACAACATATAAAATAAGGAAATAAATAAATAAATATTATAAACTACAAACTTTGGAATTTTCTTTTATGACATTTTCTATTATTGAATAACGAAGTGTTGCTCTGAATACTCCAGCAAAAATCTGCCATCATGTGTGCATCCCAGCGACCCTGGTATCTTTCCTCCATTGTCCGAATATCTTGGTGAAATCGTTCGCCCTGTTCCTCACTTAAGTCTCCTAGATTTTCAGGAAAACGATCTAAGTGACTGTGAAGGTAATGTAACTTGATGCTCATGTTGCATCCAAGATTCTGGAAGTGAGTTAACATCTCTTCAACGTGCGCAACATAATCATCATCCTTGTTATTTCCTAAGAAATGTTGAATAACCCATACAAACGAATCCCATGCATTTTTCTCAATTTCTGACATTGAACTAAGAAAATCGGTATCTTTGACCAATTTGCGAATTTGTGGGCCGTCAAATATTCCTGCTCTCAGCTTTTCCATACTGAAACTTTTAAACTTCCTTGAAATATACTGGAAACATTCACCATCTTTGTTAAGTGCTTTGACAAATTGTTTCATCAGACCAAGTTTAATGTGAAGAGGGGGTAATATGATGCGATCTCGGGGCACCAGAGGTACATTTATAACATTCCTCATACCTGGGTCCAGTGTTTCCCTATAAGGCCATTGTTTTCTCTTCCAGTGTTCTGACTTAGCTCTGCTGTCCCATAAACATAAAAAACAAGGGTATTTGGTACATAGTTGGGGGTAGTGCACTAATTCTGCAATCTTCAATCACAATGAGTGATATTGCAAAATTATTGCATTCATTTTTTTGATTTCTAATGGTGATTGCAAAATTGCAGCCTCAATCAACATTAGTGATAGTGAGTTAAAAAGTCTTTGCACTAGAATTTAATTATTTTGATTTTAAAAAATGCAATCAGCAATATATTGCAACTTTTTTTTCTTCACTCAAGTTGATTGCAAGAAGAAATTTTGCATTCAATTTCAGGGTCAATTTGATTTAGTGTTGTTTTTGTTCACTAATTCAAAAGTGAAGACTAATACTTCATTAAAAATATAATTCAATTTATTTTATATTTATTAATGATTATATAAAACAGTAAATTAATTTATATATATAACATAAATATACGAGTATGACCATCTAGACCTTCAAAAATTAATTTAATTAATTTCTAGTTTAACAAATTTTTTTTATTTCAATAAACAAAATGGATACATAAAAAAGGAAAATTCAAAAAATTATTTGCAACAAACCTTTCAAAACTGTTACCACCAAATTTTTTATCATCTGAGTGTCTACCATTTCACTAAAGAAAAATAAAGGCCTCACAGGTCCAAAAGAAGGCAAATGCGTGTTGAATTTTAAAAACATTTGCCTAATTACTGGATATTTGTTAAGACAACCCAATTCAGTCTCAAAATCCAGTAGAGAAGTATTTAATTCTATTCATATGCTATCATTTTGTTCTACTGTTGAATTATCTAATATCAAAGATATGAGAAGTCTCGTGATTTAAACAATCGTTTTATTTACTTCGTCAATTGCACTAAAATCTAGGAATCTAACTTACCTAGTAATGTTCGAATTGACTTTGAAATTTTTATGTAACTGTTATATAATATTAATAATTAATTTGTTACCATTATGTACCTTGTTTCAATACTGAATAAAAAATTCATTACGTTACATCACTTTTTTTTATTTTGCCGTAAAATATTCAAAAAAAAAAAAAAAAACGAATTTATTTCAAAATTCTCATGACCAATAATTTTTAAAGTTGATTGAGAGTATGAATAAATGCAGCTTTTTATTGATTGCAAGTAAAAATTTTGCAATCTATTGATTTTTTTTTTGATTGCAAGTAAAAATTTTGCAATCAATTGAGTGAGTGAAGAATTCTTGCACTAAATCTGCGTTGAGTGGTAGTGCAAACATTTTCACTACCACTAAATTCTTTTGATTGCTAGTGCAGCTTTGCAGTTTATCACTAAGCTGCAAAAAAAAATAGTGCAATAATTTCTTTTGCAATATGATTTAGTGGTAGTGCAATGCTGATTTCAATCAAAATTTAGTGCACTACCCCCATCTATGATTTGGTATAGCCACTTTGTTGACCTAATAGGAAATTTACCATCTTAATATCAACACAAATTACCCAGTTATGTTCATTATACTTTATCTTCTTCATGACCAATGCAATTACAGAGTATTCTTCTTTTACCTTGGTTGAATGTGCGATTGGCAAGGAGTGAAATTTATTTCCATTGTGCAAAAGGACACACTTCAAGCTGCGTTTTGATGAGTCAATAAATAAACGCCATTCGCTTGAATCATATCTAAAAATTAAAAAACTTTTCCTTTATTGCTTACTTTTTTTAATTCTGAAAATCATAAAAATGCCATAAAGATCTGTTCCAAACAATTTTCTACATTCAATACTGTATTTCCACAGTAACACGTGTCCCACAGAAATACGTGTTTTGCCCAAAACAGTATTTCGCGTACTTGTTTTGCCATACATTTCTCATTCATCCAAAACACTTTGGCAGTACCTGGATATTGTATAGTGGTTTCAAAAGCATCTAATTTTTTTTATTTTGTTGCGTTGTGTAATAGGAAGATATCAGTCAATTTTAGCGAAATTTTATATTTTATTGTTAAAAAAGAAAAAAATAAAAAATTTTAAAAGTAAAATGTTTTTGTAAATTGTCTTCGGCAAGTTCTCAAGGACATATAATGGCCAGTGAAAATTGTAATAACTCGAAAACTTAAAGACATGTAGCTTATTGTAAATCTCATTGTGTTTGCCCTAAGGACCAGGATCCACTTTTTTGCAAAAGGGGAAATAAATAGCGTTAATTTTGCAAAAACTGAAAATTTGTCAATTATTTTCGATTTAAACGCTTTTTTTCAGATTTGGGGCCTATGCGCTACGTGTTAACGTTGTCGAATTCGACTAAAATTTTGTGGGTGGAAGTTTCTCATCAAATCTAACATTAATCCGACATGCACCCCTTGAAATTGGAAAATTTATGTTTTTCACACATTTGAAAACCCGCTATAATGCGTATATCAAGCAAAAAACTAAAATTTTGTTAAAATGAGCGAATTCACTAAAATGTGAATAAATTCGAAAAAAATCAATCGATTTTTATAGTCGATATCTCATTTTGTTGCTATTATATGTCGCTATGCGATAAAAAAATGAATCTGGAAGTTTTTTGCCGTTTTCGATTTTTTATGATTTTTTTAAAACGAAAATTTTTGCCATTTTTACGTAAAAAATATATTTTTTTCTTAAGTTTTTTATTATAACTCCGATACTATTGATCCGATTGAAACGCGATATATAGACGAATTAAAGGCTATGCAAATCTTAATTTTTCTGAATTTATTTTAATAATATCGGACTAGTAGTTTTTGAGTTATCATTAATTATTTGAAGAAACGTCTCAAAAAATTGCAATTTTAAAAAAAAATTTAAAAAAAAAAAATTTTTAAAAAAAAATCTATCCATAGAATTTAAAAATTTTACCATTTTTGTACTAAGGTAGCCATGATACATCAAATGTATATAGTAGTTACTCGAGCATATTTTTGCTGTTGCCCTGTGTAATCTTTTGAATTTACGTATTATATTACTTGTCTTTATTTATATCACAAGAAGTTGTTGCAACACAATACAAAATAGAATTCCCATGAAATTGTGGTTAATATTTGTTAATGGAAGAGACGCTGTACTAGTCCTTGGTCAACAATAAGAATTTAGTGCAGACTTTTACAGCCTAATGATTATGCCACCAGTGCCAATGTTTTCTGTTTCCTGTCGCTGTAAAATTTTTGTGGTAAGCATTTGTATTTGTTTTTGTATAATTGTAATTTTGAATTTTGGTACTAGTGAAGTACTTCTGTGTATAAATAACTAAGTAACCACAAGGTAAAGAGGCAATAAATGCGCCATTAATAGGGCCTTATTTCGAAGGATTTGCAATTTTTGTTATTTTTGTATATCAAGAAGCTCTATTAGCTTCGCCTTCAGTAGCATCCGGCACTGGTATTACTTTCTTTTAAAAAATTTACTTTACTACCTGATAAACTAAGTATTTTCAAAACAGTGTACACTGGAGACAAAATTTTGATGATCTGACCTGAGCAAATGAACAATAAATTGAATGAACAAATAAATTCCGTTTTTATTATAAAACGTTATGGGTAATTAGCATAATATTAAATAATGAAATTTTTTTATGTTGGAAATTATTCGGCTCTTGAACTTTTTAAGATATACTTAGCACAGCTTTTTTTGTCAAGAAAAATCAAGGAGAGGCCAGCAAAATTAGCCACCTTGGTGTAATTTTTTAAGTTCACGTATAGAAAGTAATGGGATCAGTTTATTATATGACACATACCTTCAGGAAAACCAAGTCAACCAAATATGTATAGCTGACACGTCTTTGACGAGAAGAAAATGCATCCGCCGATAGTAACAGTTTTGTGTGGATTTTTGTGTAATGACAAAATTGGCTCATTTTTTAACCAGATTCAAAAAAAGAAGGAGGTTATCAATTCGTCTGAATGTTGTTTTTTTATTTTTGTGCCCTCATAACTCAGCCATTTCTGAACCGATTTTAAAATTCTTTATTTGAAAGGTTGTGCTTTCAGTTTGGTCTCGTTTTAAAAACAGTTCATTATTTTAAAAATTAAAGGGTATCTCCATACAACATACTTGCTTTTTTCGTGTATTAAGAACCGTAAAGGGCACTAATTTAATATTTTAAAAAATTGCGTATAACTATAGGTACCACCAACAAAAAGTAATAAAAAAATAAATTTTAAATATAAAGGGAGTCCCCATAGGTGACGTAATCCAATAGTTCATTAAATTTGATGTATATGGCCATACTTTTGAACAGTTGTACACAGACCGTTGAAATTTACAAAGAACCTGTATTGCTAAGTCCGCTATAACAAAAAGTATTAAATTTGAATTTGGAAATAAAAGGGTTGTTTAAAATACAATTTTCACTTAGATAACTAAGCACATTAAATTCTAAAACCCACTTTTTTATTTCTATAACTTACACTCAAACTTATCTTACTACGAAGCAGGGACAGAAAATAACTGTTATTTTTAAAATTTTACATCAAAAAAGCACACATAAAAAGTGATCGTAGAAAATTTTGGTTGGTATCATTATGATGCATAGGTGATGACATGCAAATTTTTGTATGATTTTTAAATTTGTGCTTTTTTGACTTTTATTATTTTACTCAAAAAATAAAAGTAATTTTTTAACTTTTAATATTTTAAGGTAAAAATAAAAGTCATGTATTAAATTTTGCATAGTAATACGCAAGTTTTATTGCTGTCAATGCTATAAATGATAAAACATCGAAATCGACAACTACAAAGAAAAACGCTTGGATGTTGCAGCTGATTTACAAGAATATTGGGATAGTAAAAAATTTACTCTTCCATGGCTGCACAAACTAGCACTTATTGTACATTCTGTACCTGGAACTCAAGTCAGTGTTGAAAGGCCATTTTCAGCACTCAAATTGGTTTTTGAGGATTTGAGATATAATTTATCTGAAGAAAACTTAGAATCAATTTTGATGGTAAAATTAAACAGCTGAACAAATATAATAATAATAACAATAATTTTTATAGACTTCTGTAATATACATCAATTATTATTACCTATAAATTGCAGGCAATAAAACTAGCGTATTACTATGCAATACTTAATTCAAGACTTTTATTTTTGCCTTAAAGTATTAAAAGTTAAAAAATAACTTTAATTTTTTGAGTAAAATGATAAAAGACAAAAATAACTTTTAATTTTTGCCTTAAAACATAAAAGTTAAGAAATAACTTTTATTTCTGCCTTAAAAAATTAAAGCTAAAAAATAACTTTTTTTTCTTCACTTTTTCGATAAAAGTCATAAGAGTTACGGTCCCTGCTACGGAGTCGTTTAAGTTAAGAAACAGAAATAAGAAACCTATTGACTTCTTACAGCTTATTTGGGTGAATTCTAACCCTAAATACAGTTCACTCTATTTTCCAACATCCGAATAAGTCCTTCAACCTTCTAAAGGAGTCACGTCAACCTAAAGTTCTGTTAATCCTTATCAAGGGTGTACGTGGTCAAACTTTTGAACTGTTATAGACTGACAGCTGAAATTTACAAGGAACCTGTATTGCAAAGTCCACTATAACAAGTATACAATTTGAAGATAGAAATTAAAGGGTGGCCCCATAAATGATGTAATATGACCTAATTTGCCCTATCTTTTGAACCGTTAAAGACAAACACTTGAAAATTAGGCAGAATGTGCACTACTTTCTCTGGTATAATAACAAGTATAAATAATTGGAAATATAACTTAAAGGATATCCCAATAGTTCATGTAGTTTCATATATATGGCCAAAATTTGAACCGTTATAGACAGACAGTTGAAATTTACCATAGATGGGGGTAGTGCACTAAATTTTGATTGAAATCAGCATTGCACTACCACTAAATCATATTGCAAAATAAATTATTGCACTATTTTTTTGTGCAGCTTAGTGATAAACTGCAAAGCTGCACTAGCAATCAAAAGAATTTAGTGGTAGTGAAAATGTTTGCACTACCACTCAACGCAGATTTAGTGCAAGAATTCTTCACTCACTCAATTGATTGCAAAATTTTTACTTGCAATCAAAAAAAAAAATCAATTGATTGCAAAATTTTTACTTGCAATCAATAAAAAGCTGCATTTATTTATACTCTCAATCAACTTTCAAAAATTATTGGTCATGAGAATTTTGAAATAAATTCGTTTTTTTTTTGAATATTTTAGACCAAAATAAAAAAAAGTGATGTAACGTAATGAATTTTTTATTTAGTATTGAAACAAGGTACATAATGGTAACAAATTAATTATTAATATTATATAACAGTTACATAAAAATTTTCAAAGTCAATTCGAACATTACTAGGTAAGTTAGATTCCTAGATTTTAGTGCAATTGACGAAGTAAATAAAACGAATGTTTAAATGACGAGTCTTCTCATATCTTTGATATTAGATAATTCAACAGTAGAACAAAATGATAGCATATGAATACAATTAAATACTTCTCTACTGGATTTTGAGACTGAATTGGGAGTTTTGAAAAGTTTGTTGCAAATAATTTTTTGAATTTTACTTTTTTTATGTATCCATTTTGTTTATTGAAATAAAAAAAAGTTTGTTAAACTAAAAATTAATTAAATTAATTTTTGAAGGTCTAGATGGTCATACTCGTATATTTATGTTACATATATAAATTAATTTACTGTTTTATATAATCATTAACAAATATAAAATAAATTGAATTATATTTTTAATGAAGTATTAGTCTTCACTTTTGAATTAGTGCAAACAAATAACAAGAAATCAAATTGACCCTCAAATTGAATGCAAAATTTCTTCTTGCAATCAACTTGAGTGAAGAAAAAAAAGTTGCAATATATTGCTGATTGCATTTTTTGAAATCAAAATAATTAAATTTTAGTGCAAAGACTTTTTAACTCACTATCACTAATGTTGATTGAGGCTGCAAATTTTGCAATCACCATTAGAAATCAAAAAAATGAATGCAATAATTTTGCAATATCACTCAGTGTGAGTGAAGATTGCAGAATTAGTGCACTACCCCCAACTATGAAATTTACAAAGAATCTTTGTGGCCAAATCCTCTATATCAACAGGTCTTCAATTTAAAATTGTAAATTAAAGGGTGTCCCAATAGGTGATGTTATTTCATCTATCTGGACCTATCTTTGAAACCGTTACAGACAGAGGCTCGAATGCTGTCTCCATAAAAGACGAATGCTGTTGAAAATAGCTTAACTTTTCAACTTTTTTTTCCACGATAATTTTGGCGTATCTTTTATTTGGTTTAAATCTAATTCTTACAGATTACAGATTACTTCTTACATTTTAAGTTTAGAATTGATGCCCAAGAATAATTGATTTTATTTTTGGCAAATATTAGATGTTACGAAATCAATGAAAATTACCAAACATATATGTAAACAATCTAAAACTGCAAATACCTACCTACTTTGTTCCTCGTAGTTGGAAAATAGGTTTATCAAATAACAAAAATATTAAATTTGAATTTGGAAATAAAAGGGTGTCCCAATATTTAATGTAATTCTATGTATGTGGCCACAATTTTGAACCGTTATAGTCAGCTGAAATTTAAAATTTGAATTTAGAAATTAAAGGTAATTTTAAATATATGGCCTTATTTTTGAACCGTTATAGACAAACACTTGAAATTTAGGCAGAATTACTACTACTTTACCTGGTATACTAATAAGTATAAATATTTAGAATTATGAATTAAAGGGTCTCCCAATACTTCTGTAATTTGTTGTATATGGCCAAACTTTTGAACCGTTATAGACAGCCAGTTGAAATTTACAAAAATCTTTGTGGCCAAGTCATCTAAAACAACAGGTCTTTAACTTTAAAATGTAAATTAAGGGGTGTCCCAATAGGTGAGGTTATTGGATTTATGTTGCCCTATCTCTGAAACCGTTAGAGACAGATGTTTGGTATTTACAAAGAATATATATTAATATGTTCGCTATAGCAAAAAATATAAAGTTGGAAATTAAAGGGTGTACCTAAAGTTAACAATATTTGATCTCTATATGACAATATATTTTGACGTAATTTGTCTTATAATTAGTCGTACATAAAAAACATTTATTTGAAATGGAATACAGTGACTTATTTAAACATTAAGTCAAATGTTGTATATCGTTTTTAATGAGATGTTGCTCTTTACATTTTGAACTTATTGGCCTATCTGCTTAGAAAAAAAGGACGAGATTTTATATATTTTTTATAAAACTCTAAAATTCAAAAATGTTAAATTTAGTATACAAATTATATTTTATTCCACAAAACTTTCTCGATATCTGCAGATTCCAAAATTTTTTTTTTTGTATATACGAAATAAATACATATATTTATATATAAAATAACTTGTTTTATTTGAATAATCGGTTTATCAAAAGGCAGACCCCTAATTCTCAACTTCCGCACATGTGGCTACAACGTCAGTCGGAACCCAGACAAGCGTTTAAAACTAACAAAAGTTGCTGTAAATTAAAAAAAGAACTTGGGTTCTCTCCGGAAAGTGTGAAAATCTCACCATAATGGAGCTTTTTACAATTTTCGAAGAGTTCAAAGGAAAAAAGATTGAAGAAACATTTTCGTTGTTGGACAGCAATAGAAATTTTTTAAGTAGGTTGTTGTTGACATCTAATTCCTTCATCAGCTGCAACAGAATAAAACGGAAGAAGAAGAGCAAGTCTTTTTTTTCCCAGGAAGCTATTAGTATGTTTCTCACGAAAACACTGAATTGTGCCAATTCCGACGGCGAAGATGATGAGGACCAAATCACCTATTGATTCGGTCTCCTCATGAATATCCTGCTTCAACAATAAATACTCTCTTAGATTTGAACTACTCCTATGTGCAGCGCCTCAAATCACTTTGTTTCATAAAAGTTAAAGTTCGTGGTAACTATTTCGAAAATGAAAGAGTAGTGCATTTTAAATGCTTCTTAAAAAAAAGAAGAAGAATATGTTTTCAATCAATGCACCTAGAAAAAATTAATATCTTTAGAAAGGTCTGTATAGTCAAGGCCTTTAATTTGTTACATTCGGAAATATCTATATCGATCATATTTAATACCACAATATTTCAATTTAAAAATATTGATACAAAAGAGGTGCAAACGCATTACTGCTTTTTCATATTATCCCAGCAAAAAGAAAAACAACATTTAGAGACATCCGTTAAATTTTAGAAATAGTAATCCATCCATAGTAATACATCTTCTGTGAAAACGAACATAGTTTTAAATATTATGTGTAAATTACTAATGTCGCCTATAATAGTTTAAAAAATAAGGTCATATACGTGAAAAGCACTTCACTATCGAAATACCCTATAATTTTTAGTTTTTTTGTTATAAACGCCAAAACATACGCCTTCTGTGAAAATTTCAAAAGTTAACCTTTTACGATTTCAGAAATAAAAGGCCGCGACAGAAGAACTTTAGTGCTTCGCAGAGCAACAACACATGAACATGAGGAAAGCTTTAGCCTGTGGTAGACTTTTTTCTCATCAACTAACGCTAGATGATTAGAATACAGTTTTCTAGTATTCTATTATCTGCGTTTAATTAAAGCATTGAAGAAATAGCATTATCTATACATATAACAAAATAGTAACACATTTCCGTCTGTCTGTCTGCTTTTCCTTTGCGTTCGCATCACGTAAAAACCACAAAGTACACAGAGATGTAAATAGTGATTGATGAAAATGGCTATAATCAGACTTTTCTAAGCTTGTCAAGAAAGAGACATAAATAGTAACAAATTTATACGAACATCGTAAAATAAACAAAACAAAATCTAAAAATTTTGAAAATTTTCCTTTAAAGCGTGTTCGTTGTTTAAAACTTTGTACTTTAAAAGTTAATTTGTCCATTAAAATATTAATTAAACAACAAAGTATCTGTGGCATTAAGGAATAAGTGCTTAAGTCGACTTAAGCAAAATTTAAGTTACTGGCACCTTTGGAATCTCCGTACTCCAAAGTACCCATGGGCAAAGTTTCAATTATTTTGTACCATTTTTTAAGAAGTTATAGCGAAATTTCTTTCTGCTTATTTTTTTTCCAATGTCTAAACGCATTGGGAAAAAAGCTTAAGAAACTACAAGCTATTTTTCCAAATCAAAAAATCATTTTTTCGCAACGCCTGCGTACTTTTGGTAGATCTAAAATAATTTCCAAAACATATATTTGACTTCCATGTGCGAAGTTTAAAGATCAGATATTTAAAAAAAAAATTAATTTTTAAGTTTAAAATTGTTCTCCTACAAAACTTAAAAATCAGACTTAAGCACTTTTTCCTTTTTGCCACAGGTATAATTAAAACAAACAATCAAAACTTCTTGGTGTTGTGAAATAAGCTTGAGAAATATATTTAAGGAAAGTTACGAACAGTTACACTAATAAAAAATAATTAACAAGAAAATAACACAAAAGAAAACCAATGTTTACGAAATAACACAAAAGAAAACTAATCAACGTGTGAAAGAGACGGGTTGATTTAGTATTTTGTATACGCCGTTTCACCTCTTGGGTTCTCTTTGGTAAAAACTACTGGATGGATTAAAACAAAATTTTGTGAGGAGGTATCTTAGCCTCCTGATTCCAATATAGGATACTTATTTCCGCAAAAAATATTTTTTAAAATTAAATTAAATATTTTTTTTAAATTAAATACCTAAACTGATATGTAGCATAGTTTCAGGCGGCACTAAAAACGTAAGGGTCCTTGATGTGGATTGCTTTCAAAGCAAAATCACACAAAATATTGCATGTTCGCTGACGAATAAAATAATAAAATTAAACGCATTAAAAGCTGTTGTGGCTCTCCAAAATATGGTTTCCCTTACAAAGTTGCTCTATGGTAAGTAGTATTTTTTGCTGGGATGTTATCAGCATCAGTATCAATTTGTGTAAAAATTTTGTTTTGTGTAAAAACCTTCGCATATGATATGAGTAAGTAAGAGTGTATTTGGCATAAAACGTATTGATTTTAAAATAGTGCAATACAAAATAATATAAAGTGGTTTATTCATTCAAATGAAAAACTTAGAAAGAAATATGTTTATGTAGTTGTTCAATAAATTTATTTTCATGGATGTATTTTTGCAGTAAGTTGCAGTAGATGCGATGTGTCTGTAAAAACCAACATGCATGATAATGGCGATGCTGATGATGCAAATATGTTCTTAAAATGCATGAACATATTCACAAATACAAACATGAAAAGAACTATTAAGAAATACATAAACAGTGGATTTTAATATTTGTTCCCAATGTTGCATACACATAAATATCTACAGACATATGGACATATTTATGCTGCCATACTAATACCTAGAAAAAGAAAATATTATGTTCTTTCATATTGACGAACATTTGAAATGTGCATTTGGATAATAGTTTAAGGTTTTAAGCAAAAATTAAGAACGTTATGCAAGTATTCTAGGGGGAATTGAAATTTAATTGAATTAAGATTTATAGAATTGAAACCAGTGAATATGATAATTAATTTTACTATTTTGTTTCAAATCGTTGCTGCGAAAATTCATTTAGATATTGTAGTTAAATTATAATATAAAAGCGTTATGCTCTATTTTTTTTTTGTTTTTTCTTTATTATTTAAAAACGTTGTTTGAAATTAAAATGGTCTCACATGTAGATTAAGCATGTTTTAGGTTTAAGAACAATTTTGTTTATTAAATTCTGGCTATTTAATAGCACGGATTTCGAATTATTCAATAAATCGGTTTATGTGTTTCGTTAAATAACTAAACCGGGTGAGTTAGAAAAGTATCCATAATTTTCTGGTTAAATTCCCTACATTCAAATAAAGGGCGTTACAGAGGTGGAGAACTTTAAATTCAAATAAGACACAGAAAAACTTTTTTCATATATGTCAATCCAATTGGCTTTATTAATTAGATAAATTTACGGCATTAATGTTTATATAGTATATTTGAGGACAATTAAACGACGCGGCTAGTGCGTGTATAGCGTAACCTGGAGTTCTAATTTTGCATACCCACCGCAGTAATTCAGGCCGTATTTCAGTTATAATACCTCGAATATTTGCGTTCACGTACTCAATCTCTGTCCATTGCCTTTCGTATCGTAAATAAAATAGTCTAATGGCACCATTTATCGGCCCATTTCTTTATATTATTCGTTCGTCTAATATTTATCTCAGTAAAATTATTGTTTTACGCATGGTGTTACATGTGGCACCATTCTGCAGAAACCACGTATCTGCAATACTAATGAAATACCAATTAAGGCACGCAAAACTTAGTTAGAATGTCTCCGTACTAGAGATCGCAATGGGCCATTAGGTCTCCGCGTTGAGGAGTTGTCTAGTTGCCCTACCCTTTCTAACCTAACCTAAATCTTTTTCTGTATACCGCTCACCGTGGACTATGACATGATGTCCATCGGTATCCTTGATTAATTGAAAGGAATCCACACCAAATTTAAAGACTCTCACTTTTATAGTGTTTCAGATAAAATTTACTCTCAGCATTTGGCGAGAGTCCCCATTTACGGCCACAAGTTCGTTTACATTCTTGCAAAATCCTTTTTGCTTTCCGTATCTTCATTTCGTTATGTTGTTTCCAGGTAAGTTCCTTATCCAGAGTAACTCCAAGATAAAGCTTTCCGATTCGAAAAGCATTAGGGATCCAACATCTATACCCTTCCTTCTTTGAATGAAAAGCATAGCGTCAGATTTGGTAGCATTTGTGGTCTTGCTCATTACACCATTGTCAGTAGTTAAGAGAGGTATCGATGAACATTTCACCAAACATAAGTTCTAGATCGTCGACATACACAACCTTATGGACGCCTATTGAGTCAAGTTTCCAAAGAAGGCCATGCACGGTGATGTTCCATAAAAGGGGTGACAAAACTCCTCCCTGCGGGCAACCCCTGACTACCCTACCCCGTATTCTGGAACGCCCATTCTTGACATTTATAGCTTTAGGCCTAAGCATAGTGTTGATTCATTTTATAAGAATAGGTCTGTCCGTCAGCGTGTAGAGCTCCAGGAAGTCGGCAAACATCTCTCCATTGTCTGGCTTACAGGCCTGAAGGACTTGGCTTCCGTATACTCAGTTTTACCTGGTTTGGAAAGAAAAACCACATTAGTTTCTTTTCCTTTAGCCTCAGCCAGTCTTCTCTCACTATGCCATCTAGTAACAGGAGTCCATGAGTAATTAGAACTAAAGCTTCCAGGAAAATGAAATTCCATAAGCGTCTGAAATGTCTCATCCACTGTATCAGTCATTTGACCATCGCTCTCACGAATAAGTCGAATCTTTGAAACAGAGTCTTTATGGACTATAATTCTGCATACTTATCGTATCGTTCTCTTAAGCCCTTTTTTCTTATCCTTATAATCGTCGCATTCGTTAGAATCTCTTTCCCTCATGTACCGATAAAACTCCTTCCTTGTGTCCTTTTTTATGGATTCAAGTTTTCCGTTCCACCAAATCGGATCTTTCTCATCCACTACTGTCAAAAGACAAGCATATTCGAAAGCTAACTTAACCGAGTAGTTTAAAAGCTCTACAGTACGCTCGATTTCACCCACATTACGAGGTGCCCGGATTGGAGAACCACCCGTATATTACTTCACATAACTGGTATAATCGGTATTCTTATCATCTTCTGCCATGCAGAATCTTGCACCGGATACCTCTGTAGTTAAACATGGTTAGTCTGTCCGTGACAGACCCTTGATATTGTTATGAACAATCGAACAATTCAGCATCCAACAACAATTACAAACAAAAAAAGAATATAAGCACAAACACATTTTCAAAACTTAATTGATTCCATCCAAACAATATTAAATGCTGTTTTCAACATCAAAGTAGACGCCTACAGGAATGCGAAGCTCAAGTTGTTGGGGTATTATTTGAACTTGTACCTTCCTTCACGGCTTGACTAATTTGATTCAATTATTTTCAAAATTGTTATAAGATTTTTTAGATAACTGCAATCACTTGTTAGAAGTATCAAGCATTACTAATATTTAGCAAAAATTAACAGAACATAGTTAAATCACTTTCCACATAAATATTAAGCAGTGTTTCAAACGAGATGTCCTTATTTTACGGTTACTTTTTCGTCTGCGCTATCTCATGGTCAACACACTGGGTACAAAGAACTTGTTATTAAATTTCGGAAAGCAGATGAAGATTTCCAAAGTGTAAGTAAAAAATGCGAAATATACTAGAAATCAGAGTACTTTCTGACTGTTACTGCACTGCAGAACCACAAATAGTTATGTACTAACACATACTCGTACATACTTACTTTTTGACTAACCTTAAAAGAATATTGTTGCAACAAGAAAATGACTTGCTAAAAAAAATCTAATAAAAATTTAAAATGAAATAAAATTTGAAAAAGTAACATCCTCAATAGAAGAAAAACAATTTATAAAAATTTATATAAAAAAATTTAAAAGGAAAAAAACTTTTAAAAGGATTGTCCAGTATGTCTGACACATCCGTAATTGTAAAATTAAAATTAATGACACTAAACTAAACAATTCCAAATTTGTGGCAAACATTTTAAAAGGTTTAAAATTTTTTTAAAAACAGAAACTTCGAAAAGAAACTCACACACATTGTAAATATAGTTTTTAACAATTCAGATAACTTCCATTTTTCTTCTTACGACCAACTAAACAGTTGTAAGTTTGTAATGAAGAGTTCTAATGCTGAAAAGTAACTTAAAAAAAATGTTAAGATATAAATTCTTGGGATTTGTATTGAAGTATTGTAGACTAAAGTACCTTTTATTATTTTCAAACTATTAAATTTTTCATTAAAAGCCAGTAAAAAGTCAGCGGCTAATTTTCGATACAGAGAGAGAGAGAAGGTATGATCTATTATTAGAATAGATTTTATATCTTTTAAGTAAAATATCTGTTTACATAAAAACGTTCAAACGTTCACCCAATTGTCGACGGCTTTTGTGGATAATATTGCCTTTGTATGTATGTACAGGGAGGTGCACAAATGAGTTCATGTTTGTACTTTGAGCACTTTTCGTTTTGAAATGAAAAGGTACCATTATTTTTGAATCTTTTTGCTTTTTATTAGTTTTTTTTAAGAAGACATAAGCTCGACATTATTTAAGTCTCGTTTGGTAAAAAATTCTGCAAATTTTTGAACAAAAATCAAACAAATGCCTAAAAATAATAAATAATGATGAAACTTTCAAAATCCACCGAGGAGAGCATCCGGGCCATGACTTAAAGTGGCTGTTCTACCCGGAAAATTCCAAAAGAACTTGAAGTGAGTTAAGCAATGGTCATAAGGGTACAAAAACGGAATTCCGTTGTTCCCAAACCTCAAGTTAAAGGTCGTAAAAAACTTTTAACTAATGCGGACGCTCGTCTAATGATAAGAGAAATGAAAAGAGATATATTTTTAACACCAAAAGATGCATCGTTAGCCATCGGAAAATCCGTTAGTCGGTGGACGGCATGTAGAGCCCTTCGCGACATTGGTTATACTGCAGCAGTAAAAAAAAAACAAAAACCTGCATTATCGAAAAAAAGGAAAAGGCACGGTTGAAATTTGCGAAAGAGCACAAAACTTGGACAGTGGACGAATAGAAACGTGTAATCTGGTTAGACGAATCCAAATTCAACCGTTTCCAATCCGACGGTAAACAATATTGCTGGCAATATTCAAAGGCGGCATGTGAAGCAAACTGTGAAGTACGGAGGAGGAAACGTCATGGTATGGGGTTGCTTTACATGGTGGGACCTTGGACCAGTGCAAAGAATTGATAATATAATGAAGAAAGAAGACAATTTGAGAATTTTGCAGGCTCATCCTTCCGATTTTGTAGATAAGAGTACCTATCCTGCAGAAGAAGTAATTTTTCAGCAGGATGGTGATCCAAAACACACGTCCTAAATTGTGAACGAATGGCTTGGTGAGTAAAATTTTCAATTAATGCAGTGGCCAGCATAAAGTCCCGACCTCAATCCGATTGAGAATTTGTAGTCAATCGTAAAGAGACGGGTGGGACAGTACCAATCAGCCCCTACCAATTTAAATGAGCTTTGGCAGCAGATCCAAAATTAATGGAAGAATATTCCAAAAAAAATTGTACAGAAATTGGTGCTGAGTATGCCAAATCGTGTAAATGAAAATAAAGGTCTTTGGACTAAGTGTTTAAAATATTCGTGGTCCGCAAGATTTTTCAACGGTGCAAAATTAAGTATATTGGAGTTGTTTTCGTTTTCTTTATTTTTTTCTTAGAAATTGATGCTTTAAGTTTTGATTTTTACACTGTTTTGTTAAGTACCTAATACTAAATAAACTACTAGAAAAAATTTTGAATTTGCTTTATTTTATTTCTATGACATAAAAAGTGCTCAAAGTACAAACTTGTACTCATTTGTGAACCTCACTGTATATCGAACGCTTAACGAGTAAAACATTCAAAATTGATAATAAAATACGCTCAGTTTCGAATCAAAAAGCAAAAGCTAAATAAGCACTATACTGATGAATAAAACCGGAGAGGTATCACGAAGAACAATAAAACCTGAGTGTTCAGGTGTGAATAATTGGTACAAGTATTCCCATCTTTGGCTTTGAATTTGGTTACGGTATTATCACCGGCTTGATATTATATCACACCTTGGGGGCACTGCTGTCTTCGAGTTGTATAATTTAAGATAGATTTAATTGTCTTTTGTAATTTTGTTGCAGGGCGAATCGTTCTTTGATCGCAATAGAGTAAAGTTTAACTTTTTTCAACTTAATTATTTTTCGTTATTTAAAGTAACATTTTTGCTGTTCTTAAACTATTATAAAATTTAAACAAAATCACTTTTTATCAAAGTGATTTGAAATCACATAAAAGGTGTTCTACACACAAACATTTTTGAAATCATTTGATTTTAAATCGGCTAGGAAAGTGTCTGTGATTTTAAATCACTTACTTATTTTTAAGAGTTCTTTGCTGTTAATTTTATAAAAAAAAGCTGGAATACATAGTTTGAAGTATTCTTTTATTATTTTTGTAGTAAAATTAAGTAATTTATAAGAAAAATTGCTAATTTTTAAAAACTCCTCTTTTGCAGTAATATTTTATTTTTAAAAAATTTTTTGTGTTTTTCCACTTCTCTTTAGAAAGTACATCTACCCTTGCCAAAGATAAAAATTGCAATTGCTGCGTAAATAACGCCTTACAACGGCCATTTCTTACACTGCATTCGTTTTAAACCTTATGTAGTCCACGTTATCATAGACGCTTCAGATTGCTTTTATTTTCATATTAAGTAAAATTTAATCAAAAAAAATTAAAAATCAGCAATTTTCTTGTGGTTTTACAATTTTAAAACCACTTAAAAAATAAAAAGTTGCGTGATTTACAAAACAGGGTAAAATAAAACACGTGATTTTAAAACGGTTCGTGATTTAAATTACATGATTTTCAGAACAGGTCTGATAAATTGTGAAATAAACTTCTTTTATTAACCGAATTTAGTTTTTGAAGGAAAGTATTTTTTTATTGGATATGTTTCTTGGTAAACATTAACTTAACTCACAAATAAATCGTGAGTATTTTTCCTATTTTGTTTTTGGTTTCACAGGCTATCGAAGGCATAAGCACGAATGGTAGCTCTTAACATTGAGTATGACAGTGAAGGTAATTTTCGGAAGTGGCATACACATAGACAGTATCTAGCAAAAATTAGAGAATAGCAATCATATTCGTCTTATTTTTAGAAAAGAGTTTATCTAGCCACCACTGTTTCCTTTTGCCACTTTTGCGATAACAATTTTTAAAACATAATGAAATTGTGGTGGCCAATTTTTTAAGTAAAATCAATCAAACAAATAAGCACATTTTTACCTTGATAGCTAATTTCAGTCGGCAAAAATTTGGAATTTATGCATTTCTGTACAAATATGATGTACTGGAGACATCATTCAACTAGACTTCTTCGAAAATGTGGCTGCTTAAACAGCACCTGCCTGTCGCACGATGTCTCTAGAAATTGTTCTTTAGCACAATTACATCTAAAACAAAAACAAATTCAAACATGTTGTTTATGTTTTAAGTGTAATTGTTCAATTAAACGATTTCTTGCGACATTGTGGGACAGGCAGTAAATGTCCTTCATTGTCGATATTCCAAACCTCACTACATAAATTGGATGATATTGATGTGAACGACATATTATACCACTTATTATACAGCCCGTGAAACGGGACATGGGGCATTTCCTGCATGTGTTCCTTTTCGTGTTGGCTAAAAGAATTGTTCTCTAAAATCTTAAGGTTTTTTAGGATACTTTTTTTTTGCCTTTTATTTGCACTTTTTAATTTATTGAATTTTCAAATATAATTGAACTGACAATAAGTATTCACATCTTAAATCTAAACTATATTTAATTATGAAAATTTTAATTATTATTAGTCGAACTGCTTTATGTATTACATACAATGAAATTTATAATCGAGCTTAAGTTCGTTTTTATTCTCTCTAAGAAAGAATTAATTAAATTAAAAATTAGGTGATAATAATATTAAAGAAAAATTGGGAAAATTTAATTTTTAGACATCAGCACGAGTGGAATGCACATTTTCTAGACAGCCACGTCCGTCATCAGTACTACTTGTATCTAATCTACTTAGGGTAGTGTTTTAGTTGTAAGCATCATCTATTTAACCAACCAAACCCAGATAAAGGAATACGAGAAAACTTGTATTCAATTATCAATCGTCAGTTGGTGAGAACGAAGTCTAGAACTACCTTAAGCTTCCCTCTTGTTGAATATTTTTACTTTAATATTTACCACCTATATTTTGTTGTTCCTTCAGCGAACCTTCGGTTAGCAATGAAGTTATTTTTGTTTATTTGTTTTACTTCCAACATTCGTTTTTAGTTAACACTAAAAATTAAGTACAGTCGGTGCCGGGAAAACAATTTATTTTATAGGGTTATTTGATGTCAAAGGTCTATGTCAAAATTTAAGGAGCAAGTTCTCAGTTACACTAATGAATTTTAGCCAAATTTATGCAAAATTGCCATTGAAAACTTTGACGAAATGGTTACCCAAAGTTGAGATTTTATAAATAAGCGTATGATGTATACTTAACAATTCCATGAAAAATAACAAATTAAATCTAAAAAACATCTATCTTTGCTTTCTCTAATTAAATAGAGAAAAGCTTCTCGAAAAGTTAAGGTCTCCCTCCTAACAAAAATATTTGAAGTAGCATTAAAATTTAAACAACTAATTAAACACTAGTTTAACAATTTTCTGCTCTATAAAAACATTTACACATAAAACACTATTAAGCCTTTAAACAAGTTTTATTCAAATATTTTAGTAGCATTTGAATTATATTGGAAAATAAAACAACTCTTCTTCCTGCACTTATTATTGTTATCATTAACTTGTTAATTGATCTAATATTGACACAAATTTTGAAACATTTTCAAAATAAAACACAACGATTACAAACACAAATAAATACCTCATACATACATATGTATGCATACTTACGCACAATAAGCCACACGAAAGTTTTCTTTGAAATAATTCGATAAATGTTTCATTTAAATTGTTATTTACAAAAAAAAAAAACATTTTAAACTTTTTTGCTATGCACAAGTAGGACCAACATTACCTTAAATAAAGAACACAGTTTTGTTTATAATTATGTACAGTTGCTACTAAAATTGTTCATATAACATTTATCCTATAGAACAATGTAATGGTTCTTTATTATAAAAGTCTTTAATTTAATTTGAAATAAGACAGCAAAAATTATTAAATTAAATGAAAATTTTATTCTGTTTAGAGGGTAAATCCATGGCATTTATGTTTCAAGAATTACATCTGCGCTAGCTGTTACATAGCGCTTCCTGTTGGTTCAAATATTAACGACTTCTTTAAGAACTTCTGGGCATATTTCATTTATGGAATAAGTTATATTGACTTCCAATTGTTCAAAACTTATTGGGTAGTCAGCATAACACATGGATTAACCGTCCAAAGGCATTAAGTCATATTACCTCGAACGCAAGAAACAGGTTTATATCGTGAAATACCATTATCACCAATGTACGGCACGTAAAATCATGTGTTAAAACAAACATTTGTCCAAGTTTGCTTCGTTGACTTTTGGCAACAATAACACTGGTCAAAAAAAAAAAACAATTGTTTGTTTCCTGGTATTTTTCTTTTTTTTTTTTTTTTTTGTTTCTATCTCAATTTGACGTGTATTTTTTAAAAGTGGCAACACTGTTTCTCTAACAGCATTTGTCTTTGCGTTATACAGGGCTAAATTTTTAGACACTAAAATATATTTTGTTGTTGTTTTGAGATATGGATTCCTGAAGAAGATGTTACGTATTTAATTCAGATTGTTTTTATATTTGTGGTGAATATATATTTGAAAAATATCGCTAACCTATATCGGTCTTTGTGAAAACTGCATTTTATCAATACTTTAAAATGAAATTGTATAATCAGACAAGCCAAGGGTTCCTCATATTGTATGCCAGAAATGTGTAGTATGTCTACGGTTATGGTCCAGAGATGCAATAATGTTCGTAACACCCATGATTTGGCGGGAATCTCGAAACCATCATGACGACGGCTACTTCTGTGTTGTGAAAATAATCGAAATTACCCCAGTAAATGGAAGAATAACACTGAAAATTGTTACAAAAGATAGTATAAATGTGTCTTTGCTTAGCCGAGACCGCATCATTCTTCCACCACTTCTAATTAACGTCGGCGTAATGACGAATGTTTCAATTTCCTTTCACGCAAGTTTCGAGGATAAAGTACAGAAAAATTGAAAGCTGGTATTTTTCATGGGCCACAGATTAAGCAAACTCATAAAGAGTGCTAGTTTTTGATATCAATAACTAACTTGAATCGAAAGCTTGGAGATCATTGGTTTGGTTATGAGTAATGTTCTAGGCAACAAAAAATTTTACTACCATGTCGAACTTGTTGAGTGCATGCTACTGAACTTTCAAGAGTTACGGTACAACATTAGCATAAAAACCCACTTTCTGCACTTAGAGGGATTCCCACACATATTTTTTCGATTTTAGTAAGCAGCAGGGTGAAAGATTTAATCAGGATTTTAGGACAATGAAACAGCGTAATCAGGGTATGTGGGACTCATATGTGATTGCTGGAGTTTGCAACGAGATCGATCTAAAGACGTTCATTCAAGGAAATCTTGTAAAATATCATTGATAGTGTTCAATAGAAATTTTGTTAACATGTATATTAATTTTTTTTCATTACTTAACCAAATAATAAAACTGTATATTTCAAAAAGTAAAGCTGTTAGCAATCTCACAATAATTGTTTCATAGTTAAAGCTACAGAAATAATCAATAACAGAAAAAAATTGAAGGAAACATGTAATTTGTTGGCCAATTTAATCACTTTAGGGGCAACTCCTACCTCTAAAGAAATATGGACCTATGATGCCACTTTTTGACAACCAACGCCAAAAAGTTAATTTTTGTAGAGTTGTTTTGACCTCACATTCGTCAGTTTAGCTTATTGACATATTCGTTTAATAAAAAATCAGCCTGATTACTTAACAAGATTTTCCAGTAAAAAAAGTTGATCAGTTTGCAATTGTGGCCAATCTACCAACATACAAAGCTACCGATGGCTTCAATTCTAATATTCCAAATTTTCCATGCGGTAGACAAAGCCAAAATTGCTGAGAACGGCGGTATACTGACATATAAGGATCATCTTCAACGCTTTGAGCTATTAAAGCGATGGTTGATGGCTTAGTGTCATGTAGTGAATAAGATATGTGAAATTTTAAAATAAAATCTACGACATTCTCTATAAGTTCTTCGAACCGAGCAATGATTTTTAAAATAAACTTCCACAGTTTGGAAGTGCTGCTGGATGGGAATATAGTTCATTGTAATTTTGCAATCACTTACTGAGACGTTCATATTAAGTTAGGCATATTGAAAAATCTAAAGCGAGAACACAGTTTATAAAACCTTTAACTATACTATTCTTTTCAAATTCTTTTCCGGATGGTAGAAAGAATATCGAACATGAAAAGAGCGTTTTTGCTGTTGAATCTTTTATGGAAGAATCTTTTATGGCTGTTGTACTATTTAGTCTTGAAGGCGTATATTTCCGTATTCTAGGCAGGGATGCTTAGTTTGTTTTATAAGATGCATGGTAATTTAGCAGGTCGCGCTAGTTATTTAATTGAATTTACACATCGGTTGTACGACCCATTGTTACCTATGTATATGCTGTCTGGTGGGAGGCATTGAGAAAGCAGGTTCATAGGAAAACTTTTGCCAAGTTGCTTCGGTTGGTATTACAGGTGCAATGAGGAGTACACCTCAGCTATCATTACATATCATTCCGGACCTACTTCCGATTGAGGGCTTTGTGGTCAGAATGAAGGCAAGAAGTTTGCTGCGACTTTAAGATTTAACGATAGTGAGGTCGTGTAATATAAGACGTACAAAAATCCTTTAATAATGAACTTTGTGATCATTGTGCTTGATTTCGACAAGACACCGTTAATAGTAATCTCGAACAATGATTGGCTGAAGTCTTGTAAACTGTTCAACGGGCTTGCAATTTTAAAGGATGGTTCGAAGATTAATGTGGGCACCGGCACAGCACTTCACATTCTAGGAACCAGTACTCGCAGGTCGTATAAGCTCCCAGATGGATGTAGTATGTTCCAAGCAGAGGTACTGGCGGTCCTGAAGGCCACTGAATTGGTGTGTGGGAACGTGTTAAAAGGGGAGCAGGTAACGCACGGCGGGTAAAGTCCTAAAAGGTCGCAAAGCCAAATCAAGGCTAGTAGTCGACTTCAACAAGGCTATAGATGTTCTGACTGACAAGTATAGAGTGGGATTGAGTTGGGCTCCGCATAACTGCAATGTTCAGGGTAATGAACGACGAACTTACAAGATTAAGCTCGGAGGGACTTAATACAAAAAGAGTAGAATTTGTGAAACCATCGATTAATCACTACTGTAGACTTCTATCTAACTATCGAGGTAAAAACTGAACTACTTCTGAGTTTGGACAGGAAACATGACATTGCAGGAACCAGCAGATAGGTTACCGGTAAATCAAATTACCGTAGGATGCCGAGGACGAAGAAAAGTTTGAAAATTCAGAGCACATTTTGTTTAACTGCCCGATATTACAAGGCCGCATGATTAGATGGCTGGGCGAAATTTTTCGCGACGCGCTAAACGACATTGTCCGGTGTCAACTGGAAGATTTAGGCTTCATCAGAGAAATCAGGTGGCTAAGGGATAAGTAGCAGGACGCAAATGTTTTCTTTCTTTTTTATTTTGATTATCAGAAAAGTATCACAATGGCCCTCTAGGTTTCCGGGTTAAGGTGCAATTTTTGGCACGACCCTTCCAAACCTAAACTAATCTGCTTCAAAGTCCTTCTAAGATCAATTAATTAAGTTGATTATAAATTATATAACACTGATGTGAAGTAACAGAAAATGAAAATAGATCTGATTTGGCTTTCTGCATTCGAGAATGAAGAATTGTATTGAGTGAGACGGTACGAGCCAAGGTCTTGCAGTTTTTATAATATTTACAGAGGTTGTCAAATAGCTTTAAAAGCCGGAGCCAGTTGGTCAACCAAAGGCAAAAAATGGCAAATTTCGAGGAAAAAGGTGATGAGAAAAGATGCCCACAACTACTGAACAAACAGACATTTTCAAAGCACATTACTTGCGGTAAGATAAGAAAGCTGAAAAAAATTTTGGCACCAATTAAATTTGTTAATTCTTTTCAGATACAAATTTAATTACAAATTTAATAGAAATTATATAGTTAATTAAGAATGAAAAATCTACTGTTTTTATTTAATAAATAATTACTTTAAATATTTAATTAAATTTGTAACAGAAACTAATTAAAAGCTTTAATTGGTGAACAATTTTTTTTCTCTAATATCAAAAAACGAACTGAGAAGATGAGCAGTCTAAGATATAACCTCCTTTGTTATCCCCCATAATGTGCTAAAATAAAATTCGATACGAGTTTTTTTATTGACGCATTTCACACTTGTAATTTTACTTCTCTTCCAGAAAACTCAAACTGATAGTCATTATTTTTTTATTTACTTATTTCTATAACTGACCCATAACTTTCGGTGTTGCCTGTGTATACCCTTTTGTCTGCTTTAGTTTCAAATAAAAGGAAATAATTAGAAAATTGCTCTACGTAATTTATTATCAAAACACTCAATAAGCCAGTGGAGGTAAGACGTTTTGTGAGTAATTGTATGTATTTTATATGTTTGTATAATGCGACTAATGTTTATTGTTTTAATGTTGTAACTTTTTTGTGCCATTGTGCTGTTTTCGTATTTCAGTAATTAGCACGCTCCAATGTTTGCCATTCTATTTATTCAAGATTTTATTTGACTGCAAAACAATTATTATTTTAACTGTTGTAGCTTAAATAAGAAGCAGTGGAACAATAATCAGATTATTATGATTTTATTTCAAGGGTGTTCTCTAAGTGAACACAGTTTGAGCAGACCCATCTCTAAAAATTTTATTTTTCAACGCAAACTTATGAATAGCACAAGAATTTATTTTAGTTAAAAAGTAAAAGGGCAAGAATATAAAGGGACGCTCTATTTTCCAAAGTGATACCAATGTTTTGCTATAATTGTCTTAAAGTAATGTAAAAGGAAAAAAATAAGCAAAACGATACAATATAATTTTAATGTTATTATTTTGAAGGTATGTATTTCGTAATATATTTTAATTGCCAAACAATTAAATTTTATTTTGTACTGAATTTGTAAACTAAACTATCATTTAAGTGGGAAAACCATTCTAAACATAATAAAATTAAGTGAAAATGGTAGTGTAATTAATATAATTGATACAAGGAGCCAGTAGGGAAGACAAATGGTTATATGCAGACAATAATGGCTGCTGTAGTGAGCAGTGTTTGAAGGGCTACTATTATTTTAGCAAATGCACCAAACAATTGACTTTTCGGTAGCTAAAATAAAAATAAAATAAAAATACAATACAATACCTAACCAATGATATACCCAAAATGCTAAACACTTTTCAAAAGCTTAAATAAGCAAACTACTTTAGCAATATGGCTATTTGAAGTAAACTGCCAGTTTTCAAAACTTATATTAAAAAAAAGTAATGAATTCAACAGGAAATGAAAGTATACGCTTAGTATAATCTTTAACTCTTATTGATTTTAATGTAACTTTAATTCTCACCATGTAAATATCTGAATAACTAAAGAGAGGTATATTAAAAACTAGCTCTGATCCACTTCGCCAGCGTTCTTACAATATTTTGTTCGCTTTTGCTTTGAAAGTAATTCACATAAAATTTTAAGACTCTTACTTTTATAGTGCTTCAGATATTTACCTTACTCAGGAACTTAATAGTTATATGAAATTCTAAAATTTATATAAAATTCTACAATTATTGTGGAGTTCTGTAGATTTCAAAAATAAAAATTTCTTTCAAGTTTGCAGTACCATTGAATCGATAAAACTACGTACTTTCACTACTTTTTTCCATTTTCTCTGGAAAATGAGAAAAAAAGTGTCCTATATTTGAACTGAAATACTAAATTACCTCCCTATGAAATTTTATTAAAGATATGCATACACTGACAGACAGACAGATACACGTAAAGTTACAGTTTTATTATATTTACTCGTATGTATGTATAGATTAAATTTATTTGTGCCGTTATAACAAATAAGTATGAATCTTTTTACATATTTTTTACACCAAAATCTGTGGTATATAATTCAAGGTATTTTTTATTAAGGTGTGTATGGAATCATAGACGTCGTCACTATATGAATCAGGGTCTGAAGAAGATATAAGTCTATGTTCTTTTTCTGACTCTTCTTTGCATTCATAATATTTATGCAAGTTCTTGTCCAACCAAGAAATTTCCACTTGAATAGCATCGGGGAGTTTTTTTGTGATTATCTGCAACTGATTAAAGTATTCTTCTAATCAAAGAATTTTGAAAAAAAAATTAATCATTGAGTAAACGGAACTAATCCTATTTCCGTCCATAATTCCTTGGATAAAATGCCAAGCAATCAATTCGTTTTTATTTAAGACATTGTCAAACACACAAACAAAATTTTTGCACCAATTAAGTATTTTGATTAG